>LOJH01008818.1:16692-29138 GCA_001685095.1 Ellobius talpinus
GTGAGTTCCAGGACAGCCAGGGCTACACAGAGAAACTCTGTCTTGAAAAACAAACAAGCAAAAAACAACCAAAAAAACCCCCACCATTTTGAAATTTTAATGAATGTTCATCTAATACACTCACCTTAAGTGTTTGCCTTCTGTTAGAGGTTTTGCTGAGCAAACACATGCTTATGTCCAGCTCTTGAGGATTTAATGGTTTATTATTAAGATTTTAATTTAGATTACCTTGTAGGTTTTATATAAGCTTATTAGACATTACCAACATCTGGAAAGAGAAGTAAATGTACACACACATCTTTCAGTGAGACCTGTTGACTTCAGAAGTTTGTGCTATAATCTATTCGTAGAATAATTAGTTACCCCTCCCCCCCTTTTGGTAGCATCTATGTAGGTCTTGCTGTTCTGAAATAGCCTTGTAGACTAGGCTGGCCTGGAACGCAAGAGTTCTGCCTGCCTCTGCCTCCCCAGTGTTGATGTTAAAGACATATATATGCCAGCATGCTCAACCTATGATTAGCTGCTCATGTACATACTGAGTAGGCTGAGGTATGGTAATGTCTAATCCTCACTTCAGTGTAGTTGATTTTACTCTGACTTCCCTTTCTTCGCTTTCAGGTGGTTGTGGAGGCAGCGTATCCGGTTATATCTGGAGGGGACTGGCATAAACCCCACTCCCGTGGATCTTCATGAACAGCAGCTGAGTTTGAATCAGCACAGCAGAGCCTTCAACATTGAAAGAACTGAAGATGAAAGTAGGTAGACTGGATGTTAGCCTTGGGGGTGGCTATTTAACGTTTGAAGGTTTTGAAGCAATAATAATTTACATTTAATTTGCCTTTAATGCAACTAATAACTCTTAAAAAAGTACTTTTTGCTGCCTTACACTTTTGTTGTTGTCATAATTAGAATCCAAAGAAGTAGAACATGTTTCAAGATGAACTGTCTCTAGGACAGGTTTGAAAGCTAGTTGATTAGAAATGAATTATTTAATGACACTATTTTTTAGGGTAAGACCTTCGACAAGTAAGAAGAAAGCAGGAGAGACTGAAGAGCTGATATATGGGAGATTACATAAATATGTTAATGTAGTTATGTGTGCACTTAACGCTCTTACTCTCTGTATTTAACTTATTTATTGTAGTCATTGATTAAAACCTTTCTTCATCCAGCTGTGAGATTTCTGTAAAGTAGATTCAGGAGAATCCTGGCAGATGGTAATTTGCAGCTGTTCTGTATGGGGGTTAAAGTGAATAGTCAGTTTTGCCTTAATTTGTGGATTTTTATTTTGTCATATTTTCTTATTGTTTTCAGAAAGTCTAAAACTTATGTGGTACAAAAAATCACAAAAGAAATATTCACAGACTGCTATAAAAAGATTCTTTTTAAAAATCTCTGTTTACATTTCAGGGATAGCATCTTAACCACACCACCCAACCACTGCACCCCTTCTGCTGTGTCCCAGTGATTGATAGCTTTGTTATTTTAGCGTGTTTCTAAGGTCTGCGTTCATATCATTTTGGAAAGATTCTCTGTCCCTCAAAAAAATCAATTGCTTTTATAAATTTTGAGGAATTATGTATACATGAATTCCTATTACTAGTTTCGAAACTCTTTACTAATTATTAGGTAAGATTTGATTATTATAGGTAGAAATTTTATTTTATCCTTCACTAAAAGAAGCTTCTATTGGGCTGGAGAGATGGTCCTGTGGATGAATGACTCACATTCAAGTGTGAGGAATGATGTTTGGATCCCCAGAACCCGGGTGACACTCCTCGAATCGCAGCACTCAAAGGTAGAGGCGGGGTTCCTAGCACAAGCTTACTTAGCAAGACTATCTGGATCAGTGAGCTCCAGCTCCAGCTTCAGCAGAGAGATCTCACTCAGTCAGTGAGGTGGAGCGAGACCAAGGGAGACACTGCACTGCCAGACTTGGAGCCTCCACATGAATAGTCACACATGCACCTGCACACACAGCACACACAACACACACCCCCGAGCTACCTACACACTTGCAAGCACACCACACCATGAAACATTGGTATCTTCAAAAGATGGTGATTCATGTCTTTTCACCAGTAGTTACATCTGCTGAGAGATGTAAATGCCATGCAGAGATCAGACTTAGACACGAGTTACTCGCACTATGTAAGTTGGAACTTACTATCCAGGATGAACATCTAATGAATGGCAGGGCTGGGGAAGCAACAAAAAAAAAATGGCCAAAGTAAAGTAATCCAAGAAAATGTCTCAAAATTTTAGGCAGTTATCTGAATTTAAGGAACTCAAGAATCTTTCGCATAAGCAGTGATAGTAACTCCCCAAACGCATGCATCAGCAGAGCGTGAGTGGGGTTTCCAGGAGGGGAGGGAGCGCCGAGAGGGCTGTGTTGAGGGTCTGGCACAGGGTACTTTCAGGTTTGTCAGTAGCAACATCGGACAGTGATGTCACTATAATTCCATAACTGCCACTGTTAGGATTAACAGCATGGTATATACTATATACCATGTATATAACAGTATATAACAGTCAAGGGACTGTTTTAGAGGATTTTTTTTATTAGTATTTATTTTTAGTAGATGTATTTCTAAGAAAATTGAGAGCGTCTCAAGGTGTTTGATGTCTAACTTAAGTTCTCGTGTTAGCAGGAAACACTGCCTAGAAAACTTGCATTTGGGTTTTTAAATATAGGAATAGGTTTGAGATTATAAATATATTTGATAATTTAGCTTTTCAGTTTAGAGCAGGACTAGTGATAACACCTTTACATCTTTGAATTTAAAGAAATTATGTGCAACTTTGAACCAATGACATTTTTCCCTTACATAGTGTAACCTGTTCTTGCCTAGGTTTCTTGTTACAAGATATATATAACCCATGCACCTTCAAAGGGGAAGGTGGGTTGATTTGTTTTTACTTTTAAAGTTTTTATTGTGTCAGTTAATAATTACTATTTGCAAGGCTAATTATGTTAATTTGGGGTCATGAATTAGTTCGATAAACAGCATCAGATCTACCATCTCACAGTATGAGGAGTGGTCAGGCAGCGCAGGATTCTCCTATATTCTAAGAGCTCCTGCCATGTTTTAAGGCATCTGAGTTTTCCACTCGATCTCTTATATTTTGTAGGGAGAATACAGAGAACATGGAGGATCGTAAGGAAGCTTTAGAAGTCAGTCGGTCCTCCCTTCCCATTACTTCTGACCACCTTGCAGTTAGAGGGCTGTGCCTAGTGCAGGTGGACCTGGAAATAGAGTCTGGTAATACGGTGACGTGAGAGAATTGCGCACGATTGCAGTCTCTGCCATTAGTTTCACCAGTTGTCTATTTCTGTCAGTTATGACTTTGTAATTGATTGTGTTGTATAGAAAATTTTTAACTGATGCTCAGTTCATACTTTTGTATCTTTATATATATACTATATATCTTTATATAAACATATATCTTTATGTAGAAGCAAATTATAAGTGGGTAATTTTTAACTGCTTAAGAGTTGGTAGTCATTTTGCATGAAAAACAAAAGCATATGATTAAAGAAATTTTAATTTACTTGACAACAATTTTGAAATGAAATTCAATAAGCACAGGTGTGATATGGAAGCCGAATAGCATATGTCTTTCTCACAGCTGTGGGGGTCAGAGGCAGTTGGATCTCTCTGGATTGAGTTTGAGGCCAGTATGGGCTAAAAAGTGGATCCCAGGAGACCCAAAGCTATATAAAAGAGATCCTTGTCTCAGACAAACAAACACAACAAGTGAACAAACTCCAAAAAACACATGGCATGGAGAGGAAAATAGAAAAGAAAACTACATGATGGCAAGAGTTCATATTTACTAATAATATTTGTTGAGTATCTGCTGTCAGCTGAACATTTGTGGAGAATCCGTGGGGATGAAGAACTAAAAACGTCCATTAATAATTGTTTTATTTAAGGAAAAATAATCTCAATAATAAGTGTTTAGCATTCTATATTTATCTTAACTGTCCAATATGAGATTGTCTTGAAGCAACTTGAGATAATATTAAGTTAAATTGAATTATGGCCTTGAATGCAGTAAAATTTAACTAAACTCAGAATCTTTTGGAAACAGCTGTTTGGCCAGGGTTGGTGGTGTGTGTGCCTGTATTCCCAGGACTCGGTGTGTCAGGTCCTTTCTGTTGAGCTGATAAAACAGGCAAAAGCAATTTTTGGTTCTGTAACAGGAAACCTTTACAACTGGAAGACTAGCTCAGTCCTTTAGGAGGTTAACATACAGAAGGAATGAGAAAACTATATTTGATATAATAAGCATGTATGCAAACTTATGTAATAAGCAGGTCAGAAGTCAAAGGTCATGTTGGCAATAATGTGGCTCATTAGTTTGTTCAGTCTCTAATGTAAGTTAGATCTCTATTCTATGTAATAAATTACTCCAATCTTTCTCATCATAGGCATACATGCTTATAAGCTCACAGGTTGTGAAGCTCAGAATCCAGAAACCTCTTCATTGTTAGTTGTAGTGCAGAGTTCTTCAGGAGGTCACAGTCAGGCTGTCAAGCTGAGCAGCAGTACTTGAAGGTCTGCCTGGGACTGGAGAGTTCTTGCTGGTTCTCATGTGGTTAGCAGAAGGCTTCCTTTCCAGCCTGAACCCAGAGGGAGTGAGCTGAGAGAGAGAGAGAGGCACAGAGAGACAGATAGAGAGACAGAGACAGACAGGCAGACAGCAAGACAGAAAGAAGCACAGTGTCTTTTCTTCCCTGTTTTCTCAGAAGTAGGTGCACTGTGAGAGCATTTGTGTTGCCTTTGTTGGTGTATAACCCACCCCTGGTTGGATGTATTGGAACATGTGGAGGGCATGAACACTGCGTGGCAGGGATAACCAGGGGCTGGAGGCTGCTGCCGTACCTGGATGGACTGGATCAGTGTTAGCTTAGGGGAAAGTAGAAGGAAGGGGTGACTGAACTTTTCCTGTAGTGCTAACCCGTGGGTGATGCTGGCCTGAGCAGTGTTGCTGATGACATGGGCGTGGGGCTGGGGTTTTCAGCTGGAAACTGATCCGAGACAGAAAGTGAGGGGAATACTTGAGGGTGACAAGATCAATTTTAATCCCCCATACTCTGTACTGATGGAGAACACCGACTTAAAGAGTACAGATCAGACAAAAGATGGGGATTTTTATATATGTGGAAGGGAGATGTGCTAATGCCTTTCTGATATTGTCATTCCCGAAAACACTTGACATTTTCCTAACTGAACAAAAATTTGTTTTATTTCATTTTTTTATTTATAAACTTTATTTTTTTGTTTGAGGTTAGAACATTTTTTCTTCCCTTTTTCTTCTTTCTAAACACTCACATATAACCCCCCTCCCTTGTTCTTTTTCAGATGTGTGTCCTCATTTTTCATTAGTGACTGTTTCATGTATATATGTATATACACATATGCATTCCTAAATATAACCTGCTCAGTCTGTGTGTTACTCCCATGTGTGGTTTCAGGGCAGACCATTTGATACTGGCAAAGACTGTTTCTTTGTCCTCAGCGTTCCTTAGTTGCCTCTAGTTCTTTGTGTAGGGTTGAGACTTCGTGGACTTCTCCCCATCCACCTTAGAATGGCTGTTTTTGCTGTCCTTGTTTGGCTCATGTTTGCACAGTCACTTGGTGAGACTTTGTAGATGTACCTCTGACATCTATCTGGGTTGGTTTCCAGTATGAACCATGCAAGTAACTTCTTTGTAAGTGTGGTCAGTTTCTCCTCTAACGCTGCCCAGGTAAGATCCAGTTAATACTGTAACACTTATAAAAGTTACTTCAAGAAGGATTACAGTTAAGACAGAGGTTTGATTTGTTGGTATAGGTTAGGTGACTTTAGGCTTTATCTTACGAACAATTTAAGGTTCTTTGTGAGTCATGTTAAAAAATGTGGTGCCTTAAACTCTGGAGTTTGATGAACTGTTCGTTCTAATAGTTCTGAAACTCATAGAACTGTCTGGGCTCTCTCACCTTTTCCTGCAGGATCCGAGGCTTCAGGACCTCAGCTTTTGCCAGTGCGAGCACTCAATGAAGTCTTCATTGGGGAGAGTCTGTCATCCAGGTACCTTGAAGCTTGTGATCTTGAATGTGGAATTCAGTGTTTAAGTACTTCTTTTGATGTTTTCATTTAATTTCTACAACCTGGCTTGTAGAAGTGATAATATAAGTAGGAGAAATTATTTAATAAAGTTTCCAGAGCTGGCATACATGTTGTTACTAGTCTGTGAAAGTTGACATCCAGCAGCAGTTCCTCAGGATCCTCACTGTTCTGTGCTGACTCTGGAGGCTCAGGAGAGTGAGGTCCTAGGCGCACATTGCAGGCGATGTGTTTCTTAGGTGGTTGTATGAAGAGTTCTCTTTTCAGACTGAGTGGAGAAGCTCACTGCTATATTCCAGCTGCTCAGCAGCCTCTAACAGGCTCAGGAGCTTGAGGTCCTGGCTTGGGCAGCCCAGGGAAAACGTATTCCCGTCCAAGCGCTCTCCCACCTCCGTCTCCCCCGCCCAAACTCTCTCTCATATACATGTCTCACATACATACATCTCTCACACATACGCTTTCACACACACACACACAAATCCTCTCACTACATATACATTTCTCCCCCCTTCTCTTTCATACTCATAAACATACACACATATGCAGTGGAGGAAAAATATCTCCACTTATTACTGCTTTTAAAGCTGATTTGCTTATTGCTTCCTTTTGTACAGGATCCAGTTATGAATCACACACTGCACTTTGCTGTTGTGGCTTTCTGCTTATAAAATTAAAAATTTCTCCTTAGCCTCACCTCATTTTTGTCATTTGTGATACTAATACGTCTGACCAGTCTGAGCTGGTTGGTTTCAGGATGCCCCTGATTTTATGTCTGTACTACGTTTGCTTGTAAACTTCAGATAAGGCATTTTTTGCTCGTGCTATGTAGTTGTTGATGTTTAATGTAACCCTAAGGCAAGTATATTGATGGTTCAAGGTTAATGTCTTCATTAAAGGCTGGAGGTACATCTCAGGGACAGAGTGTTTTCCCAGCATGTGTGAAACACACACAGAGACACACATGCACACGCACACAAATAGATACCACCATTGTTAGCAGAAATTAATTTAATGGAAACATGTTGGATATACTTTAATACTGATGAATGTGTTTTCTGATCACCGACATTTTCTTCCCACCTGGAAAATACCTGGTTACTCGCATGAAATGACCACCAGGAAATAAATCAGTTTCCCTGTAGTATGCTATGCTTGGTTTTCCCATTTGGTGATTGTGTAAATTAGGTGCAGAAACTAGAGGTGAGTTCATGTCCTGCCTCTTTACTACAACAATCATGTGACTCTTTGAGAGCTGTATCGTTGAATCCCTAGGTATAATGTGTGAACCATTGCCAGTTCTCTTTATTGCAAGTTCTATTCTTTCACGAGGGTATATGAAGAGAGAGTCATCATAACTAGAATTGACATCCACATTTCAACTAACAATGAATAAATAGCTTTATTATATTATCAACACAATTTACATTAAAATGATGACTAATAAGACAGAATTGTTTGAATAATTCTTGGATTACTGTAGTTATTTTGTTTATAATATTTATGCAATAAAGATATATATTGTGTGCATATTGTATACCACTGGGGATACAAAGATGTGTATGAAAAAGGTGAGGTTGGTAAAAATGTAAGTTTTTAAAATTCTAGAATATTCTTTCAAGAAATAAAATATTCACATGAAATTTATTACTTAAGTATAAAATTTATTTATTTTAAAATAGTAAGGCATATGAGCTATCTGTCCAGAAAGTTTTGTCTCATGTTGCATGCGAAATTTCATACAATGTGGAGATGATAATAGGTTTTGATGTATAGAAGAGGAGGAGATGGTCCAGAGAGGACGATCCATTGAGTTGAAAAGAGTTGTGAGTCTGTGTTTACTATGGGAGTCGTTTGTAGCTTACTTTACTCTGTTTTATAGAGGTGTGGCTAGCCGAAGCAAGCTGCTGCCTTCATGGCTACGCACTTTGTATTTACTGAAGAGAGAGTGTAGAGGAGGAGGGAAATTGGACCCAGATGGCAGAATGGCAATCAGTGAAGTCTCACAGGGTGATGTCTGCTGTTCTTTTGTTCTTTGGTGTCTCTCCTTAGATCTCTAGTAAGATCAGTGCTTCAGTCTGAGGCTGATGAACATGGTGTTCATCATGGAGGCTTTAGGGCTAATTTTAAAGACTCTGTGACTAGACCCTCAGGCAAAGGGAGCATGAGCACATGGTTTGCTGTCCGTCACGCTGTATATATCGTGTCCTGTTGCTTCACACTCTCCTAGCAGCCCCACGAGGAGGGAAGCTGTAGTTAGCAGTGAGAGCAGTGAGATCCAGAAGGGCACGTACGTTGTGTAGGTCATGTACCTATTCAGAACCAAAAATGTCATTTCAGCCCATTATTTCTGATCCCAGATGTGGGTTGAGGCTTTACTGTGCTCCAGAACCTTACACGCTTTGCTTGGAAAATATGAAATGCAGCAATGTTTTTCCTGCCTCACTTTCAATGTTCTTAGATTGAAGAACATTTTAAAAGCCCATGTTTTTTTTTCTTTTCTGTCTGTTCTAACCTAGAATGCCTTATTGTTGGGCTGTAGCAGTGGACAATTTAAGAAGAAGTATACCCAATCTAAAGGGACTGTGAGTTTTATTGCTGCCTTAAAAATAATTTCCCCCAGACAAAAATCCTGTGAATTAACTAATCCCAGTAAACCTGCATGCAGAACGGCACTAAATTGGCTCATCATTTTGGACTCAGCATCTCTCACCTGGCTATAATTGTCTCCCATTCTCTTCTATCTCTCCACTCTCACTCTCTTGTTTCAGCTTGGTCTAGCACCGTAGCAGACATTGCTGGGGATTTTGCTGATTTGTCTGTACATAATAGGTTTCTAATGTGCTTTTTCGAGTAAGAAATAACTTGACCCATGAAATAGATTAGGCCTGTTATCTTTTCTAAAGAACAGTAACGAAAGAAACAACGAAAAGTTATGTTGTGCAAAACTCATTAGGGGCTTGGAGAAGAAGTTGAAGGAATTAGAATGAGAAATAAATTACTATAGTGTTAGTGTTTGCAAGTATGTTTAATAACTTATTTTGAAAACCCATATTTTATTAAGAGTTGAACTTCTTTGCTGAAGAAACAATCTAATGTTTGTGAGTGACACCATTATTTTAAGATAGAATTTACACAGTAGGCTTTTACATATTTCAGAAATTACTTCTGCCATCCACTCAGTATTTAAAGAATAGTGTAATGTGCTGGTGTCAAAAAACTCATTTTGTATATGTAGAATATTCTAAAACATTAATTATTCATCAAATTATATTTTGATATTTTTAGTTTTGTCTGCTGAGATAGAATTGGTTGAGAATTTTCCATATGGTGTTATCTGTTAGCCTACTCCCATTTAAAATGGTTTCATAAGAATTTAGTGGCAACTGCTGTTCTCACAAAGAATTTGGTGTGGATGGAGTCATATGAGGGACTAGTTGCCAAGAATGACACCACCTAAAGATGAAATTGTTGGAATTCTAAAAGGAACCTGTGTGTGTATTGGGTTCCATCAGAGCAGAAGCAGCACTGTTAGAAAAATGTAAGAACCTTCTCTGAAACACTAATGTATTGATAGGAAGGTGGTGTCTAGATCAGAAAGGCATGTAGTTAAGTTTTTTCCTTCTGATTTTTTTCACTTAATCAATATTGGAATTAGCATGATGATATATGTGTCTGCTAAGTCAGATAGGACTTGGTCAAGGTGATTTACTTAGATTTCAGGAATTTTGAAATTTTATTTTTTTACTGGGACCCTAACACAGCTCAGCAAACAGTTTTCTATTTTCAATTCCTAGGGCTTCCTACTATGAAATTTCAGTTGATGATGGCCCATGGGAAAAGCAGAAGAGTTCTGGCCTCAATCTGTGTACTGGCACAGGATCAAAGGCCTGGTGAGTAAGTTAGGGTGTTGCCTGTCAAGGTGTATGAACTATTTTAAGGTAAAAAATTGGCTTTCTGTCTCACATGGATGCCTCTGAGTTCTCTAATATGCAGGGAGAGCACACTGTTGCAGGACACATTCAGTTTTTTCCCCTTCTGTGTTCCATGCATTGTTTACCTCTGTCATTGTTTACCCAGATGCCATTGCTAGAGGAGAAAGATTGCTTCCTACAGTCTCACTCTTGCCTTCTTGCTATCCTTTGCCCTCCCCTCCACACAAACTGGTCTCAAAAGCCTGTGCTTTGCACGTCTCAAATCTTGGCCAACTTCCTCCACTTCTGCTGCTGCTGCATTGATCTGGGCCCCATCTCTTTTGGTAGATAGATATTCTTTGTTCCTGACCTCCTTTTCTCTTGGTTGTCACTGAAACCTACCAACAGAGTAATCATTGTAAAGTGCAGAGTGCTCCTTGTAAATATGTGTAGAGAATGCCCGTTTTGTGCTTTAACACTTACTGCTGAGTTTGACGCAACACCCTGGTGAAATGTGGCCATGGCCATCCTGCCTTCTTTATCCGTCATAGCCTCACCCTACCCATCAGCCCTCTGGAGACACCACAGACTGCTTGTAATTCCAGGCACACACCTTGCTCTCCATTAGTCTTTTGTTTTTTTTTCAATGCTTCTTCCTGCTTTGAATTTCTGAATACTGTTCACTTTCCATCCACCAGTTAAAGCGTCCAGTTCTCAGATGCCATTCTCTGGAGGAAGTCGCCCTTAGTCTCAGTGTCTTTCATAGCACAGTGACTGGATCCCCTTTGTCCGGCACCGGTGCTTCTCTGTGTTCTCATAGCACCCATGTGTTGCCAGTCTGATGGGCTGGTGGTAGCCAGCTAGTTTGGGCATTTGGAGGGGTTTGAGATGGCTGCTAGGATTTTGTTTCAATTTCTGTGTGTAGTAGGTTATAGTGCCTAGTACATATTTATTCAGATCTTTTTTAAATAAAGGGATGCATGCTCTCAGAACCAGCACAAGCAGTGTTTGTTAGATTGCGATTTTATCTGGATTTCATCTGTATGTGATGGAAGGCCTAAAATCCCCGCACCTCACCTGAGAGGTTGTGGCAAGAGGATGGTAGTTTGAAGTTTGGCCTCACAAAAAATTTAAAATCTCCCTTATCAAATGCCATTTTAAGTTGGGCTTGTAAATGTAGAGTTTGTTGCTACTTTTTCAGCATGGCTTTTGAAACTTTCTATTATAGAACATTTTAATTTGTGTAAACATAGAAAAAGAGAATCTAGTCTTACAAATCTGCATGAACTCGATTCAGTGATGAATCCATGCCCTCCATTGTTTACTATATACACTGATTTTAGCTCTTTCCTCCAAACTTCTGTAGTTTTCAGAAATCATTTCATTTTGTTTATGAGTAGTAATTGTACATTTTAAAAAAATAAGTTAGTCCCAGCTAAATAAAATATTTTGGAAAAAATATTATTTTAAAAGATAGCTTAACATGTCATTATTTTGAGGAATAGCAAGATGACGCTTTCTAAATTTTCTGATCATTTTAAAAATTAATTATTTGGGCTGGCAGCATGGCTCAGTGGATAAAGGCACTTGCCACCAAGCACACTACAACCTGAGTTTGATCTCCAGGACTTGCGTGGTAGAAGAGGATAACTAGCTCCCCAACGTTGGTCTCTGACTTCCTTGTGGGTGGCAGTATGTGCATACTTCCTGTCCTCCATCCCACTTTCTCCCCCAAACCCAATAAATAATTGTAAAAGTGTATTCTCTGATATGTTGCAAAATAACTTTTAACCATCTCATATGTTAAATTGATGCAACAATGTGCAGCCTTTGTTGATCATGGAAACTTCTTTTCTACTGAAAATGGTGAGCATATCTGTTGTAAACGAAACTGAGAATTAGTAATGGTTTCTGAATCATTCCTGTTTCTTCCACAGCATTCTCCTTAAGAACGGGCATAGTGCACAACTGGAGTAGAGGCTAGGGAATCAGAGCTTGGTAAACCAGTTAGTAGCTGTGCCATGTGAAGGGAAAGATTAGGATACTATTTCTTGATCCTGTCTTATGATTCTTGATAGAGAAAAAAATGTTTATCTGACCTAAGTTTTTGTTTTGAGTATGAAATGTGTGGAGATGTATGACTCAGCAGCTATAACAGAAAAACCCCAATCTTAGTGGCTTAATACATTAGAAAGCTTATTTCTTGTTCTCATAAAGTCCAGTGGGCATTCCCAGTGGACAGGTGGCTCTCCTTTAGTGTCTGGGAATGGAGTAGGGAAAGGGGCGGCTTCTGCCATTCTGTGGCTCTGCTATTTTCTTACATGGTGACTTAGGTCACTGCATTGAGCTATGGAAGAAGAAACTGTGGACTGTAACATTAGGGCCGGCTTGTTGGGGTTTCTGTCCCGCCCAGGTACCCCA
>LOJH01008819.1:9386-29136 GCA_001685095.1 Ellobius talpinus
CCAGAGGTCCTGAGTTCAATTTCCAGCAACCACATGGTGGCTCACAGCCATCTAAATGAGATCTGGCTCCCTCTTCTGGCCTGTAGGCAAACATCTAGACAGAATGCTGTATACATAATAAATAAATAAATCTTTAAAAAAAATAAAAATAAAAACACAACTCTGCTTACAAAAATGTGGGCTATCTCCAATGGATGGTTCAGAATATTTTTTTTGTCCCAAGACAGGGTTTCTCTGTGTATCTCTGTCCTGGAGCTCGCTCTGTAGACCAGGCTGGCCTAGAACTCACAGAGATCCTCCTGCCTCTGCCTCCTGAGTGCCGGTCCAGACTATTCAAAGACTCCTGATGGGAGGACTGTCTGCACTGTTTGTGGTGGCCGTTTCTAGAGATGAGTGCGTGTTACATGGCCATGAGGAGGAGCTGAGTTGAAAGAAGGTGCTGTAGAGTTGGTGACTTTCTATCATTCTCCTGCCTGCGATTTCACACTTATTTTTTAATGCATTTATTATTTACATCTTCATTTGCTTTCAAGTCTACACATTGGGCATTCATTTTTAAGAAACTCATTGTGTGGCCGCTGGCTTTCATTTAACTTTAGTGTAGTTTTCTTTTACACCCAAACTCAAATCATAAGCCAAATTTAGGAAGGAATCCGAATTTACTTTGGTGTCACGTTTAGTGCCTAGCAACTCTGGCAGTGTGCAATAAAGTTAAAATTAATTATTCATTCCATAAATATTTAGCAAGAGGATGTCATATAGTATGACCTGGAAGTTTCAATTCAAACAAATAGGAATATGCAAATAAATAGGCAACTGTAATTTGGTACAATGAGTCTTTGATAAAAATGCAATAAATAATGGAATGGGGCTCGGTGTGTGTGTGTGTGTATGTGTGTGACACATGCGTGTTCCCAGGTATAATTTTTAAAATTAATTTATGTTTTATTTTCATGTGTATGTTTTGTCTGCATGTATGTATGTGCACCATGTATGTGCCTTATGCCCATGGAGGCCAGAAGTGGAGTGTTGGATCCCCTGGGACTGGAGTTCCACATGGTTGTAAGCACCATATGGGTGCTGGGAATCGAACCAGGTCCTCTAAAAGAACCAGTACTCGTAACGGCTGAGCCATCTTCTCCTGCCAAGGTGTAATTTTTTTAAGAAGCAAAAACTATGTTGTATCATAGGAAATGAGCAGGAATTAGCTGAAGCAAGGGTGACGAAGGGCGTTGTGGGTACATAGATAGCGCAGTGGCTAACATCAAAAGCAAAGAGGAGTAGGCAGGAAGAGGGAAGGTGAAGACCCAGCAGCGACTCTGCTGCAGTCCTACCTTCTTTGCTTTGAATCTGAACGCCTGTGAGGAGCCACTGGAGTGAAGCATGTGAGTGAGTATTTAACTTTCCATGTTGGAAAGAGCCCTGGGGCTAGAGACATACATATTCAAGGACCCAAATAGTTTATTTATTCTATGGTTAAAATGGTTTTTCATATTAGTGTTGAAAGTCTTATTATAGCTAGCCAGAGACTTGGTTAAGAAGACAAGTGATTCTAGGGGCTGGGGAAATGGCTCAGTTGGTAAAATCCTTGCTGCCCAAGCATGAGGAACTGAGTGTGGACCCCATCATTACCTAAAGAGCCAGGTGCAGGTGTGTGCAGAGTCAGGAGGATCCCTTTGGCTATTGGCCAGCTGAGGTGGCTGGATCTGTGGGCTCAAGGTTCAGTGTAAGACTCTGTCTCAAAAAGTAAGGTACAGAGTGATAAAGGAAGACACCCAGCCTCGGGCATCCACATGCAGGTACGCACACACCCCCTACACTAAGGTGGTAGAAGAATAAAACTGAAAAAGAACCTAAATTTTTAATGTGTCAAAGATCAATTTATGTAATACATGAAATATAGATAAATCCACTGGGGGAAAGTGAATATTCGAAAGCTGTCTGCATAAGAGAATATACATTTTGTTCATATCATGTATGAATGTATTACTTGTATTAGAGAGTGGTCCAGAAGAATAGGGCATCGTGAGATCTTGTGATCAGCTCTGCTGGTGATGTTGTTTAGACCCTGGAGCATGGCTGTGGCTGGCTGGAATGGAGTGGAGGGCATTCATAGCACTGAGCTCAAGGAACTCTGAGGCCAATTTTTGATAGTTTATCTCTAAGGATACCAAGAGAAGGATCCAAGAGAATTGGAGGACTTGGCCAAGAGATGAATCTTATGAGCTAATTATCACCATCTTGGATGACCTGTGAGGAAGGCTCAGTGAGAACGTAATACGGAAGGAAGGAAGGTGGTACAGTCAATGATGTGAGCTTCAACTGAGTGATTAAACTCACAGTATCCACCAGACAAAGCCTACTGGTTGCTGATGTTTGGTCCTGTTTTTCTGGGATCGTCACTAAAGTGTTTCCCTTGTGACCCACTGTTACTTGCACGGCAGGATTCAGACAGCAGTATGGGTGACACCTCCACGGTCATCAGCTTTTCCCAAGCTCTAATGGGAAGGAAGGAGCAAGGGAAATGGCATTGTTCTGTTGCTGTAAAAGCATAGCCTGGGGTAGTTCTCATAATGCTTTTATACCTGCACAGTGGGGCTTGTCTGTGGATTCCCCGTGATGAGAAAAGCGGAAAGGATTTTGTCCAGTAGCTTCAATACAGTCTCTTTCACTTGAGTGGGCACGAAGGGATCACTTTAGAATAGCCTGCCATCTTATTCATCTGAGATATGTTTATTCCTATTGGGTATGCATTTCAATCGTATTCCTACGCCTACTGGGGAGGATAGGTACAGTACGAGAGGCTGCCCTCAGTTTAGCTTGCTGGTGTCTTAGAGATAATTCTAAGATCCTCGGAAGGAAGCTTTTGTGCCTCCACTCGACATGTAGTCTAGAACTCCGCAAGCCAACAGGAAGCTAATGCAACACTCGCTTTCCATCTTGTGACAGGTGGAAGTTCTGGGTCAGAGGTGGTATCTGGAGAATTTGTATCATGCAACTTTCTTTAACTTCACAACAAGAGACCGAGCTCCGGAAGTGTGTTTAGAGTTGTACCCAGCCACTGATTACACAATAAACATCACCCTCCTGCGACCCACCGAGCCACACTCGGCACAAATAAGCCTAACAACCGCACTAACAGGTAGGCACGGACGGATGCCTTCTGTGTTGTACCCTCTGAGAATTGAATGGTGCAATGTGGGGAGCATGAAGGACAGGGCCAAGAGCCCCATGTTCTAGTTCTGACCAACTGCGAGCTTTACTCTGGTTCAGGATGCTCAAATCTTGCCATTCGGTTCCTTTGTGTAGCATTTTGGCTTCTAGAGGGACCAGGCAAGGAGATGCTGCTTCAAAGGGGGAATTCCAGGCAACCTTCGTGTGAGAATTCTGGAAGCCTCGGTCTGTCTCTCATTTCAAGTTGAAAATGGTTCTGGCTCTGAGGATATTGATAGAGACAACTAGAAATATCTTCTAGGAGACAGAAATCTCCCCACTTTCTTGGGCACTGGCAGAATCAAGAGGGCTCACAGTTGGGTCATGCAGGAGCATGGACACATTTAAACAATAGGTTGTTATGGTCCATTTTCAGTATGAGGTAAGCTAGAGTGCATTGGAGTTCCCAGAAGCATTCGGTCCTTCCCTCCCCTAGCTGGAGGCTAAAGTGTGTTTGTCTCAGGCCTCTGAGAGTTAGATGAGTTCTGTGTGATTGAGCCCAATATCCAGAAAGAAGAGAGGGGCAGCCTCAAGCCCCAGATTGTTTATTGGGTGAAGCTTTGTGTCCTAGGTCTATGAGACCTAGTTTGGAGGGGATACAAGTTCCAGACTATAGAAAAAGAGGACAGAAATGACTCATGGATCTTAAAAACCACTGTCGTGGGCCGGATCAGTGATTTGGCCTTTTTTTAAATTTTTTTTTATTTTTTTATTATTTTACTTTTTTTCCTTTTCTGAGAATGATATATTAAAATCTGTTTCATGTTCACTAGCCTCTTAGATTGTTTTTATTAACTTATTTCCAACAACCTGACTCAGAGTAGCAGTCTGATGACATCCAGGCTCCTCCGAAACTCTTCCTTTGTGGACTTTCCTGGAAGCCACATAGAGGCTAGCGGTGTTAACCACTCAGCTCTTGGCTAGTGCTGAGGGACACAGGGTCTTTCCCTTTCCGTCCCTCCTTCCCCTTTCTTCTTTTCCTAGAGAACCCATCCACGCAGAACTTTGTAAAAGCCAGGCAAGTGTTGTGCTACTGAGCCACATTGTCAGGCCCCTCTCACCATTGCTTTAATCCTTTGGGTTTAATAATCATATTTTGGGACATCTAGGGAAAGAGGCCGCCCATTTGAAGGAAGCAGCAGAATGAAGGGCCTATCCCTGTCTTCTCAGGACCCCTCTGTTTCTTGTTCCCTTTCATTCCTGGTGGGGTAGGGGGCGGGTAGTTTGGCTTTCGTACTCAGGAGACAGCAGTTTTCTAGACACGAGCACACTCACGGGTCATCTCAGGAGCTGACAAGCTTGGGATTACAAGGAGAGCCATTAAGGCACGGGTTCATAGGCTCTGTCCCTAGAGTTCCAAGTCTGTAGGTACAGGTCTGCACCCTGAGTCCAATTCCTAGCAAACTCTGCCCCGCTGATTCTGCCAGTCCACGTCTTAGGTAGTATTGTTGTAACCACATGCAACTTAGCTACTTCTGGGCAATTACAAGGTCCAGGCAGGCAGAGACAAAAGAAGGAAGGGGAAGAAGGAAGGGAGGACTAACTAAAATAATTCTATATGTTCATGTCCAAGAAGCTAGCGTGCTAAAATTGGCCTGATCATCTGCTTTTCCTGATGGTCAAATACCACTTCCTCTGTTTCCGCATCCCTGAGACGCTGCTGCTGTGCCGCTAAGACAGCCATCGTCTTTGGTTGTGTCTGGTATTCACATTTTGCGGTGAGAAACCAAGTCTCAATCTTTCTTTCCACATGGGATTGTGCAGGATTAATAGACAAAGTATCATCTTCACTGTTGTGAGCAATTCCCAGGATGACCCTCAATGCAGACTGTATCCTGAAGTTCGATTAGAGGAAAAGGTTTAGATATAATGAATGGGTTTATCTGATCCGTCTTGGGCTGAACACCAGAGGGATGGCAGTGGGCAGATAACCTATCACCCACTTCTTGGAGGCTGGGGCGACATGAAATACCACAGTCTGCATCTTGTTTGCTCAGTGACCTGTAACCCACAGGAACTCTGTGCAGAAGGAAATATGACCCGAGGAACGGTAGCTTCCTGACAATCAGGCCGTGTGTTTACTGTTCCTTGAGGCTGAAGGAGTGAGGAGTTGTCTTTGCCTTTGTGGAACAAGTGTGGCCGGGACGTGGTCACCCTCAGCCCTCGTAAGCAATGGGACTGACCTTTGTGATATTGAGCATTGGGGCTTGAGCACGGATATCCATGGTCACCCCAGAGTCTGCATCAGGAAAGGAATTCACATTACTTTCAGGTTCCTTCAGGTCACACACATCATGTACGTATAAGAACATGCTTGTCCCCACTCTTCAGCAGGGATGTTCATGTTTATATGTGTTTACTTTTAGAATAAGCTTGATAAAAATTTAGAAACATTGAGAGAGGTAGGAGCTGACATTCTTTCCAGGGAATGAAACTACAGAAATGTTAAAACATTTTTATCTCACTGAGAAATGGTTCATTTGACTCTTAGTCTTTTTGTTTATTTGAGTGCAGAGCCTGCGGATTTTTCTTTTATCCCTAAAATGTAGTCATTGTATTTGGGTAAGTTTTGAGGTCATGTTGACTCAGCTTTCTTAGGTACCTGGAGTATCATTTCAATATTTATATTCAAGTATGTTTTGTTTTTTGTAAGATTATCTTGAATTCTATTTTTAAATTTTAATTCTGTCTCAATGTTTTTCTCCCCACTTCGGAGACCCTAGTTATGCAGATCTTGAACCTTTTGCCTGTATTTCATTTCAGTCCCTTCAGTTTTGATCTTTTGTACTTAAAAAAAAAACAAACAAAAACAAAAGTTCATTTTAAGCCAGGCCTTTAATCCCAGCTCTTGGAGGCAGAGGCAGGAGGATCTCTGTGTGTTGGCTAGCCTGGTCTACAGAGCGAGTTCCAGGATAGCCAGGTTACGCACTCAGACCCTGTCTCGAAAAGAAACATGTCATTTTACTTTTAAAACCTCTCTACTATCTTTTATTAAATTTTACTTAAATCTATTCTTTCACAGACATCAAGAAATTCAGTTCTTTCCCCCAACTCTGTCCTGTCCCTCTTCATCGATTTCCCAAGTTCAGTCACCGCTGCCTCATTTCCTTCCTTCTTTATGTCCATTTCTGTTCTTAGTTTTGGTTTCCTGACTGGAGGTGTCATCTCCAAAGCCTCGAGTGATTATTTATTGTGTACTCTTTTTCCTCATTTGTGGGTTTTTTTGATAGTTTGTCCAAACTGCAAGGTTTTGGCTATAAAACCTTGTTTTGGAGCAAAGACCATTCCTATCTATCACCAGGGACTGCAATGGTGGTTAATGAGTTTAGCCAGGTTAAGAGCGCCCTCTTCAGTCCTGGGGAGAAGTGCAGTTGCTGTAGAGGTTTCTTTTGTGTTTTGTGCTTTGGTTGAGTATGAATCATCTGGTCTAGTTTAGGGTTCTTCTGCTACGTGAGATCTTGCACTAATGCTCCTGTTTCTTCCTCTCAACACTGAAACTCCAAGACCGCGTGCATGGGCATCTTCCTTCTCCGCCCTTTCTTCCCAGGAGCAGTGACTTCCCCAGCTGCTTCCCAGCACCTTCCCGCGTCATATCCTTTCTCTGGAGCCCTGGTGACACGCTGGTCTCTCTTCTCATGTTTTCCCACTGCCAGTGGCGTTTCTCTTTCTGTGAAGGACTCTAGCTCCTTGCCTCCCGCCTCGTTCACACGGAGCTCTGCACAAACCAGTGGTAGGAAGTTGAGAGAACCCGCTGGAACGCGATGCTTGTTGTTCCTATTAAGTTTGTTGTGTCCTCCCTGCTTCCCAGTTAGAATGACGGCTGTGGGTGTGTGTTTGTGCTGCATGCATCTGTGTGTGCAAGGGAGTGTGTTCACTCATGTACGCGTGTGCACAGACCCGAGGTTGGTGTGAATGTCTTTGGTTGTCACTCTCGACCTTGTTTTTTAGACGGGCTCTCACTGGAACTGGAGCTCACTGCTTCAGCCAGAATCCACCCACTCCTCCCCTGCCCCACCCCTTTCCACTTCCCCCATCCCCAGTCCTTGGAGTTACAGATGTAAGCTCTTGTTCCTGGCTTTTACATGGATTCTGGGGATGTGAACCCAGGTCCTCATGCTTGCTCAGTGCACACCTTACCCACCGAGCCGTGTTCCCGGCCCCAACATATTGCTTTTTATGTTGTTTTCTCTGTTCCTCCTTTTGACCTGAAGAACTTTGGTCTATAATGCATTTTTAAGCATTGACTTTCCATATCAGTTCTTTTTTTTGCTATCTTGAACCCCTCCTTTTCTGTAGTTCATATATTGCCTCATCACCATCTAAGTTTTTTCTTTCTGAATTCTCATGATTGATTTCAGGTGGTTTGACAACATTCCCCTGAAACCAGACTGTCTAAATTCAAATCTCAGATCTGCCAAATGCTATTAGATATTTGGGTAAGTTAACCTGCATGTGTCTTAGTTACCTCAGCTGGAACTACAGGAGTGATGTCCTTATATTGTGGGTTTATGACGAGCACTTGCATGGGTTAATTCGTGTGGAAAATCAGTCTCTATGTGACAAACCACGTCTGTAAAACATTAAGCACTACTTAATTTTTCCTAGTGGCATTTGTTATATGCCCCTTGGTGGTTTTGTTACGCTTATGTAACGAGAGACTCCTCTCCTAAGTAAACTTAAGAATGTGTATTAATTTCTGTTGCTGTTGCCATGAGAAACAAACTCAGACAAAAGTGGTTTAAGGAAGGAAGGGTTCATCCGGGCTCCAGTCGAAAGGTATAGTCCGTCATGGTGGGGAAACCGAGGCAGCAGAGGCTTGGAGCAGCTGGTCACACGACACCACAGTCTGGCAGCTGAGTGGTAAATGCACGGCACTGCCACTCAGTCCACATTCTCCATTTTACACAGCGCAGAGGCCCCACCCATCGAGCAGTCCTGCCCTTTGTTGAGATGGATCGTCACCTACCAGCTAACCTAATTAACAGTCTCTCACAGGCATACCCAGTAGCTAGGTCAGTCCCTCAGGTCCGTCTCTAAGCCAGTTCCTGTCAGGCTGACAATGAACACTAGCCATCACCAGGCAGAAACCAAGTCTTGCAGCACTTCTCTTCCACTGGGCTAATGCCAGCTGCTTGGTGGTCTCCTTAGTGGTGATGGCTTCATTTAAATGTCCAGGATAATTGTGCCTGCCAATCTTCTCCTCACTGTGAGTGCAGAGATGACAAAGAGGCCCACCCCGCCCCAACCCCAGAGCTTCCGGTTTAATGAGGACCATTGACAAGGCTCAACAATCCGACATATAAAGTGCTGTTTCTAGGTTTGTGGGTGCTGCTGAGCAGAGGAAGGGATGCCCGAGTTCCCCAGACTCGCTCTTCCACAGCGTGAAAGAAAGAAGGCAAAGGTCCAAAGTCTGTTGGACTGAGAGCCAGGTCTTCGTTTCTGTGAGACAGTCTTGCAGGTCTGGTTTTTCAGCCCCATTATTCTAGATTAGATGACCCAGTGGGTGGAGAAAGGAAGAATGAAGGGGTGGCCAGGGACTGGAGGTTTGTAGGAGCGAGAGGCGCATACACAGCCTTTCTAGTAGCAGACGGTGAAGGGGCATCTTTTTATGTTATTTCTTAATGTTTTTGTGCTTGCAATATTCTTTTTTTAAAATATTTATTTATTATGCATACAATATTTTGTCTGTGTGTATGACTGCAGGCCAGAAGAGGGTGCCAGACCCCATTACAGATGGTNGCAATGCTCTTAACCTCTGAGCCATCTCTCCAGCCCTGCTTGCAATGTTCTTATAGGCTTACTTTCTCACCAGCTCAGGTATTTTCAGCTCATTCTTTTTGAGAGGATAAAATCCCACGGTAGAAAGGTGTGCTCGTTTATGAACGTGCATATTATTGAAGGATATTGAATTTCCCCCTTCAGAAAACACTTCTATTAATATGTACATGTATAGTATTGTCTTACTGATTTTAAAAACTTCATTTTCACATTTTGACATCACGAACTCTTAGAGCTGCCTTACAGCCAGCAAGCAGTCTGTCTGCTGGGGACTTGTCTTTGCCCATGTATCCCTCAGATTGGCCCTAACTTACAGTGTCTTCAGCTGTTTACAGTGTCATTTGCTGTATTTAGTTCCAGACATTAGTGATGTTTGTGCCTTGCCTTTCATTGCTATTTTAGAAAATTTTCATGGTAGTTTGACCCGGAGACAAAGCATGCTGCATGTAGAAAATCACAGAAACAACAGCAAGGTGTGACATCAGGTGTCAGCATCAGAGTGGCTGTCAGCACCTCACGAGAGAAGTTGGAAAATAGGGAACACACTAAAGAAAGACTGGACTAGGGATGCAACTCCGTCATAGAGTTATTGCATGCGTCACAGAAGACCCCCTGGGTCCCATCATCAGGTGCACGGGTGTGCATGCACATACACACACACACACGTACACACGCATGCATGCATGCACATACACACAGAAAAAAGGAAGGAAAGAGGAAGAAAGGGCCCCTCACTAAAACTCTAGGTAGCAGATATAATGACATCACATCAGCCGGGGAGATGGCTATGGCTCAGGGGGTAAGAGTGCTTGCTGTGTGCTGGCTAGTTTTATGTCAACTTGACACAAACTAGAGTCATCAGAGAAGAGGGATCCTCAATAAGATGGGGCCATAGGCGGGCCTGTAGAGTATTTTCTTAATTAGTGACAGATGGGGGAGGGCCCAGCCCATTGTGGGTGTGGCCTCTCCTGGGCAGATGGTCTCTGTTCTATAAGAAGGCAGGCCAAAGAAGCCATGGGGACCAAGCTGGTAAGCGGCACCTTCCATGGCCTCTTCATCAGCTTTGGCTACAGATTCCTAACGCATTTTGTGTTCCTGTCCTGACTTCCTTTGATGATCTGGAAGTGTAAGACAAATAAACCCTTTCTCTCCTATATTAATCAGAGTTCTCTAGAGTAGCAAAACTTATAGAATGAATGTGTGTGTGTGTGATTTATTAGAATCACTTAGTCTATGGTTCAACAAATCCAACAATGGCAGGCCATGAATTCCCAAGATGTAGGCCCTAATGCCAGTGAAGGAACGGACTTGCTAGCAAGGCAAGAGCAAGCAGGCAAAGAGCAAAAGCTTCCTTCTTCCATGTCCTTACATAGGCTTCCTGCAGAAGGCGTGGCCCAGATTAAAGCTGTGTTTTCCTGCCTCAAGATCCTAATTAAAGACTTGTGTCTTCCTGCCTTAAGATCCAGATCAAAGATGTGAGTCTTCCTGCCTCAAAGGTTCGGACTAGAAGTGGATTCACCCACTTCAAGCCAAGCATGGGTGCGCCCTCCATTTCTTGATTGTCGTTCATTCCAGATGTAGTCCAGTTGACAACCAAGAATAGCCATCACAGCCCCCAACTTGCTTTTTCGTTATGGTGTTTCACTGCAGCAATAGAAGCCCTAATTAGGACACTGTGTGTGCTAAGCTGCTTTTTTCTGTTCCTGTGATAAGACACCATGTATGGAAGGAAGGATTGACTTGGGCTTATAGATCCAGAGGGATAAGAGCCTGTCACGGTGGGGAGGCAGGGCAGTAAACCCCAGGCGTGGTGGCTGGAGCAAGAAACTAAGAGTTCACATCTTCAAAAGCAAGCCGGAAGCAGAGAGAGCAAACTAAAATTGCCATGAACCTGCTGTACCACCTAAACCTTTCCGAATAGCATCACCAACAGGGAACCGAATGGGAGTTAGTCTCATTCAAACGGCCACACGGTGCAAGCATGAGGACCAGCGTTCAAGTCTACAGAACCTGAGTGATCAGCCAGCATACTCATGTGTATGCCCATAATCGTAGCACTGTGGGGCTGGGGCCAGAACAGGGGGATCGCTGGGGCTTATTGACTGCCGGCACAGGTACGGGTTCAGGGGGAGAGACGCTTTGTCAGGGCAATATGGTGGAAACTGATACAGCAAGATCCCTGAAGTCCTCCTCTGGCCTCCGCACACATGGGGACCCTCCTCACCCCCACCCACTGCAGACACTGGTACTGCAATTAGAAAGCGAGAAGTCTTAGACAGAAAACATGAATATATTTTAAGAATATTTCATCAACTTTTGTTACATTTTTGTTTATAACATGATAAAAAAAAATTAGTGTTTACTTGGATCCGAAAAGCTCTTTCAAGCAGCACAATTTGATAAGATAACACTAATGATTGTTCATCGGGTAGAAGTTTTTCTTTTTTAATAATATACAAGATCCTGGTGTCTCATAAAAGAATGTTATCTTATATTTGATGAGCTATGGCTGATCTTTGCATACGTAGGCAGGCCCCACATCTCTGGAAAACTGAGTCTCAGGAGTGGGGCTTCCACGTTACAGTTCTCATAACTCTCAAAAATCACAGAGATTGTGTCCGTTTCACGCAGACTAATAGTAAATGAAATCTTGCTAGGAAACTATTTTCACTAGCATAATACATGACCACTCTTAGTGTTTGAGAGTCCAGGAAATAACAACTGCTTTCATCTGGGCTAGGAACTGAACCCAGCACCTTGCATACGGCCAGGCAGCTGCTCTCTGGTGCTGAGCTACACTCCAACCCCTTACTTTATCTTAATTTGGGACTTTGCTGTTGTTTAAAGGCCTGTTAGACTTCCCCTGGTAGTCGCTTGTTCTGTTTTCTACTATCTGGGCGCCATTATCGGTTTTTAGTACTCTAGAAATCAGGCTGTATGGCTGTATTATGTGCCCGTCATCAAACTGAACGGCTTAAGGGAGGAAAGTTGGTNTGGCTTATGGTTCCGGAAGTTTCTGTTCCTCCTGGTAGAGAGGGCATGGCAGAGCAGCGTCCACTGTGGTGGGCATTGTGGCAGCAGCTGTTCCCGTGGATGCTGTTGGAGCAGAGCAGAGAGCAGGGGAAGGTAGGGCCAGGCTACAGTTCACACAGATTGTGGCTGCTTCAGCCAGCCAGTTTCTCTTTGGTTGGTTGGTTGGTTGGGTTTTTTCGAGACAGGGTTTCTCTGTTTCGAGACAGGGTTTCTCTGTGTAACAGCTCGGCTCTCCTGGCACTCTCTCTGTAGACCAGGCTGGCCTCAGGCTCACGGAGATCCCGAGGGCTGGGATTTAAGGACTGTACCTCCATGCTCAGCCAGCCAGCCAGTTTTTAAGAGCTTGGTGCCATGCCCAATATCACCAACAGTTGGGGAATTGCTGTTCAGAGCGGGAACCTGTGGCAGTCATTTCAGATTCAAACTTTTGGACTGCCATTTATTTTTTCAAGCCCACCCCCATCACTGTTTGTGACTTATCTTTCAAACTTGGGTATTATATCTTTTGCCACACAGAAAAGTTAATTTTTGTTAGTTAATTTTTCTTTTAAATTAATGTTTAGGTACTGGAGAGATAGCTCAGTGCTTAAGAACACTTGACTAGAGTTTCAGAAGACCCAGGCTTGGTTCCCAGCACCCATGTGGCAGCGCACAGCCATCTGTAACTCCAGTCCTAGAGGACCTAACACCCTCTTCTGGCCCACCACAGACACCAGGCACTTATGTGGTCACAAACCTACTTGCAGGCAGCAATACACATAATAAAAAAAATTTAAATTAGGTTTTTTTTGTTTTCTTAGTATGTCTTTCCTACCTAGGGTTATAGGACTATTTTTTTCTATATTTTATAGTATATTTTAAATTTTTGCTCCAGTCAAGAACATTTTTTTCTAATTGTATCAAGGTAGAAAACAAATATTGCTTATCCACTGATTTGATGTACTGTTTTTTCATCTATAAAGTCCCTAATAGATAGGTCCACTTATTGATTCTGCTTTTCCCATTGATTAGTTTGTTCATTCTTTTACTAATAATAAAATATTTAATTACTTCAACATTCTGATTATGGCTGATATCACTCCCAGAAGGGCAAAACCTCTCACGAAACTGCAAAGATTGCTTTTGAAAGCGGGGAGGGTACCCTTTCTAAAAAGTATGAAGCATAGAAAAAAAACAGTATGTAGAACATTATCGATGGTTTGAGATTTTTATAGGGGATGAGGTAAGTGAACTAGGAAAAAAATCAAGATCTCTGGAACTCTGTGGCTTAAAATGGCACAGGGTGACTGTCACGTGGTCGTGGAGGTCAGACACCTGAAACCCTGTTGAACTCCAGTCTGCTGGACTGCAGCCAGTATGTAGGCAGGCCCGTGTGCCTTTAAGGGTCCAAGAGGAGGTCCCATCTCCTTGCCCTCAGTGTTCCCAGTTAGCTTACCCGCCTCAGCTTGTGGTTCCACCTCCCATCAGTTTGCTCCCTTCTTGCAGCATTTTGTCACCCACAGGGTCTCCCTGCATAGTCTATGCTGCTCTGCCCCAGCCGTCAAGTGCCAGGATGCTGAGCATGTGCCACCATCCCCCTCCTCCTCCTCCTCTCAGTCCTCCTCTTCCTCCTCCTTTTCATCTCCCCTCTTCGCCCCTTTTCCTTCCTTCCCTCCTGTGTGGCGTATGGTGTACGTGTGTGCGCATGCATGTGTGTGCATGTGTGTGTGTGGTGTACCTGTGCATGCCATGCATGTGGAGGTCAGAGGTCAACATCAAGTGTCTTCCTCAGCCACTCTCCACCTTAGCTTTTGACATGGAGCCTCTCACTGATCCGGGAGCTCTCTAATTCAGCTGACCCGGCTGAATGAATGAATGAATGAGCCACAGGGATCCGCCCATCTCCTCCCCAGCCTACGCAGTGATGCACTCACCTGGCTTTTTCTGTGGGTGCCAACACTTCATTGACTGAGCCACTTTCCACTCCTCCTCCCGCCCCCAGCTTCACATCGCCCTTCCTTAAACTAATCCTGTTTTATAAGATCCTTGTTATTCCTCTGAGCCTGTCCGGATAATCCAAGCCAATCTCCCCCGGTCCCAGTCACCCCACCCCCACCCCACCAGGCCTTGCTGCCTTGCGTCACAGGGTCAGGATCTCACATCTGAGGGCATCACCCAGATGATCGTGCTTTTCCTTGTGCACAGAAAGAAAAGGACTTGCTTTCGGGTTTCATCTATCTGGATGCGTTTTTGCCAAGATCCAGCGACTTTTGTCTGGTTTTCCTGTTGTCTTCAGGCAGTTTGCTGTGCTCTTCCTTCTCTGAGGTTTTACTGGTACTTTTGTCCCTTTCCTGCTTTCATTTTGGCATTTGCCCCTCATTGTCTTCTTGCTTCTTGTCTAGAATGTCCTGACTAATACCAAATAATAGCCCCGAGACAAGACATCCTTGTACTGTTGGTAATTTCACAAGAAATTGCCTAATTATTTTGCTACTGAGCATGGTAAATTCTAATAAACATGATTAAGCTAAAGGGCTTCTGAGAAGTTGAGTCCTTGTAAACCAAGATTTTAAATCAGGAATATATTTAAATGTAGTTGCCATTATGAATATAAAAGTAACCGCGTAGTCTCTTTTATCCTACTAATGGCTTTTCCAGTAATGAGTGTGGATTCTGGGAATCCATTTTTCTTGGGCATGCTATTTTGTTTTGTGTACTGTGTGTGTTGGACCCTTAAAGGCACACAGGCCTGCCTACATATTGGCTGCAGTCCAACAGACTGGAGTCCAACGGAATTTCAGGTGTCTGACTTCCAGGACTACGCGACAGTCAACCTGTGAGCTGATATGTTCATACAATTTTACTCAAAAATAAAAAACAACTGGGTATGCTGATATGCACCTTTAATCTCAGCACTTAGAAGGCAGAGGCAGGTGGATCTCTTTGAGTTCCAACCTACCCCAGTCTACATAGTGAGACCCTATCTAAAAAAGTTAAATTAAAATTTTATATGTATGAGTGTTTTGCACCTGTGTGTATGTGTGTGCACCATGTGTGTGCCTGATGCATATGGAGGTCAGAAGAGGGCAGTGGAGTCCCTGGGACAGGAGTTACAGATGTCTATGAGCCACCCTGTGGAGGCTGGGAACTGAACCCAGGTCCTCTGCAGGAGCAGCAAATGCTCTTAACGGCTGAGCCATCTCTCCAGCCCCTATTTGCTGCTTTGTACTTCTGTGTGTATATTAGGAAGGGAGTTTGGCATAGACTGTTGAGTGTTTGCTTTGCCATCCCCTGGACAGCTTAGACATTGTGAATTATCTGGTTACACTGAGTGAACTGGAAAACATTCTACTTTGTGTGTGATCTCCAACTGGTAAGATACTATTGTTCATGCTGGCGCCTTTGACTGGGCCTGTAGCTCAGTAGTAGGGTGCTTGCTAGCGTACGTGAGGTCCTGGGTTGAACCCTAGCACCACAAAACCAAAACGAAACAAGCAATAGCATTAGTAATAACACTAAATAGTATTTGCAGTTTGAAGTGTCCAGAGCCCTAGGCCTGTCTCCTGGGTCACTACTCCTACTCCTACTTGCTACCACCATCTTTCCCTTACCCAGCAGTGGGGCCCTTCCTTCCCTGCTGTCTCGGCAGCATCTGAAGTGAGGTTGTGACTTGTCGAGCATGTTTTCTCTTTGTAAACATGCTCAGCCCACACAGGAGGGTCAGTCACATCTACCAACTCAGCTTCATTCATAGGAACCTGTCATGTTAGAGGTTTGCCCAGGATAGCCCTGCTTCCCATGGGACTTCCCTTCCTTGAAATTGTCTTTTAGCCTCGGTCGCTGCAGTGTTCCTATGAATCTGCCTAGCGTTTCAGCTGTGTTCTGTCTAGTCTCGGGACAGGCATCGTGGCAGTCACTTCTGATACCAGGGTTTGCGGTAAGGAAGGCAGTCTGGTAGCTGTGTGTCTGGACCAAATCCTATGAGGCCGTGTGTTAGAATTTAGATGGATGAGCACAAAAATCAGCAGATTTTGAGAACATGATGTGGACATGCAAGTCAGGGGAAACCCATTTTATCACAAAGGCCGGGCTGTTTGAGGCAGCAGTTTTCACTTCCTCAAGAGTGATTCTCTTACTGAGACGCTCCCTTTAGTTCAGAATTCAAACTGATGCCCCATTTATCCCAGTGATTTCTAAAGCCCATGGCAACTAGTTCTAACTTAAATTTAGTAAACCAAGGTTGACAGTGACTAGTCTAAACCTAGTAAACTAAGATTGATGGTGACTAGTCTAAACCTAGTAAACCAAGGTTAACAGTGACTAGTCTAAACCTAGTAAACCAAGGTCGACAGTGACTAGCCTAAATATTTTAATATTTATATAAATATCTTAATATTTATATAATACTCTGAATGGGTATCTTTAGTTCTTAGATCCTCCCCAGGACCCATTTACTTAAACATGGACTCGGTGTTCCTTGAAAGCTGCTGCCCTGACTCCCGCATCAAAACCCTGCTGAATCTGTCCTATGTAAATGCTTTTCCTGGGAAAATATTTCAATGAAGAGTTAGTGGTTTTGTGTTGTTTTTCCATGCAGTGTAAATCCAGTTCTTTCTTTCCTCCGCAGCCAAACAAACCATCACTAATATTTCAGTATATAACGAAACCTGCCTGAGATGGAGAAGCCTGAAGACGGCCAATGTAGAAGAGCTGTATTTAGTAAGTTTCTAAAATTTGCCTTGCTTGCAGATGTGCACCATGTGGAAGGTTTAAAACCTATTTGGGGCTGGAGAGACGGCTCAACTGCTCTTTCAGAGAACCCAAGTTCAATTCTCAGCTCCCTCATGGCAGCTCCTAATCATCTATAACTCCATTTCCAGAAAATTCACTACCCCTTTCTGTCCTCTGTGGGCACCAGGCATGCAAACATACACATGCATGTATGTAGGTACCACACTCACACATATAAAATAAAATGAATACATTAAAAGTTTTTTAATCTACAAGACTAAAAAATGGTGTTTGTATCTGCCGTTGGCAGAAGGTGTATCATGGTGACTGAATGAGAAACAGTGAAGAGCTACTCCCTCTGCTTGTCTGCAATGGACTCCTTGGGAGTGGTAAGAAAGTGCGGACATGTCTTGAGTTGTGTGTCTTGGTGCAGAATTGATGCTCAGGCAGAGTGTCTGGTAGGAGTCTGGTTATCTGTGGTCATGCTGGTGTCTCCACAGAGCCCAGGGTCTATGTGTGTTGCTCAGACAGTCAAAGGGAATCTGGGAAGCTAGATGATTCCTGAATGAAAGGTGATCATGGGAAGAAAAGCTCTCCAGTTTCAGCTACTGGATGTCACCAAAAGGAGTTCCCTAATCAGGCTGTGCCTGGTTAGATTCCTGATTTTCTCTCTAGGGAAATGTTCTTTGGCCGTGCTTCTGTGCTCTTGCCAGCAGGCTTCCGCGCTGTGTGTGCAAGGATAGAAATAGAAAGGAACAAGCTGCCTGTGGAAGGGCCTCTGAGCTTTGCCCGTTTATTTTTGAGACAGTTTTACTATGTGTCCTAGGCTGGCCTTTGTAGACCAGCGTGGTACAAGAGTGTTTGCTGCTCTTGCAGAAGCCTGGAGTTTGGTTCCCAGTACCCACACCCAACACCTCACACCTGCCTGAGATTCCCACCTCAGGGGATGCAGTACCTCTTTTGGCCTCTGTGGACACCTACAAAGAAGCACACACCCACTCCCCACACACATAAATAAAATACAAATAAATCTAGCCTCTTGAGGACTGCGATTACAACTATCAACCAGAATGATCAGTTGTGTATACTCTTACTATAAAATACATGCATTGTCCTCATGGTGTTATAATCACTATCTATACAAATATGTATAGTGTTGAGAATTTACTCTTAGCTTATTGTTGCATCTACTTCTTGAAAAAGCTCTATAGGAGAGAGGGGGAAAGAAGAGGGTGGGGAGAGAACTCCTGGAAAAAGCGTAGGTCTCAAGGCATCCAGAACCTTCAAACGAGTGTTCCACCCTGTGACGGTTTTATCTTTCAGTTCCACATTTGGGGCCAGAGATGGTATCAGAAGGCATTTGTTCTGGAAATAGTCTTTAACATCACCAGTAGCAGCCAGGCCCCTGAGATATGCCTGGGCCTGCATCCGGGTACCAACTACAATGTCAGCCTTCAAGCATTGTCTTCAGCACTTCCTGTGGTCATCTACCTGACAACCCAGATAGCAGGTAACTCTCAAATAACACCATTTGGATTAATGAAGTTACCACAGAGCTGTCGGTAGCCCACATACTGTTGCTACTGTTGCTTTCTGTCATGATCAACGAAGCTTGAAGGAGAAGGGAGGAAAGATGTGGGATTGGAGAGGGCTACGAAGGGGCAGACAGCTGTGCCTACACTTTCATTATCTGAAACAAAATGTCAATTAAATTTAGATAGTATAAACCTGTGAGTTAAGTCCCTTCTGGGTGTTTGAAACAGTTAAAACATTTCAGCCAGGCATGGTGCTTCGTATCTATGGTCACAGCATTTGGGAGGTGGAGACAAGAGGGTCAGGAGTTCACAGCAAATTTGAGGTCGGCCTGGGCCAAACCCCTAAATAAATCAAGCAGCAGCAGTAGCAACAATAACAACCAACAAGTCTAAAACATTTCATACCTAAAAAGATTTCTTGTTACTGTTCTTTAGTAACAGGCTAAACTAGCGTTCTAGTGGTAGTGAAATGGCCCAGTGGTCAAATTGCTCTCTCTATAAGCATTAGGGGACCTGGCACTCACGTAAAAAGTCAGGCCTATAACTCAGCGCTGGGGTCAGAGATACCAAGACTTACTGATGAGGTAACTAAATGAATAGAGGAGCTCCAGGCTCAGTGGGAAACTGTGTCTCAAAAAATAAGGTGATGGTTCTGCTGTAACTGCCACTAAGCCTGAGACTGGGATTTTTCCCTGGAGCCCACATGGTGGAGGACAGAACCTATCCCTCTAGTTGTTCTTTTGACTCACACACACGTGCACACACACTCACACACACGTGCACACACACTCACACACACGTGGACGTATCAATAGACTTCTGGTACAACTGCCTTAGGGGTAGCTTGGGCCAGGAACATACCAGGCAGTCTCCGTCTATACCCCCAGTAAATTGCCTTCTGCTAACTTATCCCTGGTGTCTTCAAGTCTTTGAGCCCTGACCTCCAGCCCAAATGAAGCTTCTTGCTTTGTGTCTCAGTGAGAAATTAAAAATGCTGAGTGGAGACGCATTTATCCACACCTTCCATTCCTACCTTGCTTCCTATATAGTGCCTTCCCTTGTGTTCCTGTTCCTACCTAAAGCTGCTACCCCATCAAGTGTGTGCTGGATCCCGTCCCTTCTTGCCAACTTCCGTCCAATGCAGAATTATTCCTAATACCACCAAGGTCATTGCAACAACTTGTTTAACAATGACCCCGAGCCCATGCCACCCCCAGCTACTTTGCCTTCTTCGGCCTTCCATCATACTTCGTGTATAGCCCAGGCTGGCTTTAACCACGTGATCCTCCTGCCTCAGCCTTCCAGGTGTTAGGGTTGCAGGCATGTGCACCATGGCTTGTGTGGCTGTTTTTTCCTGCTTTCACTCATGGCTGTCACTCTCTACCACAAACTGTGACCTTAGCTTTCACTGTACTTTTATTTTTTTATTTTATTTTTTTAAACTCTTTTTATTCTTTTTTTCTTAAAAATTTCCACCTCCT
>LOJH01008820.1:14939-29135 GCA_001685095.1 Ellobius talpinus
AGGAAGGAAGGAAGGAAGGAAGGAAGGAAGGAAGGAAGGAAGGAAGAAGTGGATAGAAGCATTACCAGAACATGACTGTCAACACACATCTCAGTGGCTTAGCTAGCTGACCTGCAGCACAATAGAGTTCAGTAACTTTTGTTTTCCTTAACATGGAAACACTGAGATCCAGTGAGAATTAGCCATCTTAGATGGGAAGACAGCTCAATGGTAAAGCAGTTTTTGCGCAAGTGTGAGGATCTGAGTTCAACTCCTCAGAACCTGTGTGAATGTCAGGTGTGGCAGTGACATCTGAAATTCCAGTGCTCGTGGAGGCAGAGGTGGGGGTTAGTCAAATCAGAAAGATTCAGGTCCAGTGAGAGACCTTGTCTTAAGAAAATGAGCGGGGAAATGAAAGAGGAAGATGCATCTAGCTTCTACACAAATGTGTGCACACATGCACACATATGGACATGTACACATGCATGCCATACATTTACAAATAGGCAACCAACTTGATAAATTTATGCACAACCGTATATACATACATATAAACACATGTATACACTTGCCACTTGGTAGGATGGGATCGTTTCTCAGTGATCCATTGGTTCCAACCAGGAGTAACAACACTTTTGTTATCCTTGGCTAAAGAGCAAGCCCAGCCTAGACCAATGATACCCCACCTCAGCTCCCCCTCCCACATACAAAAATAGGATTCACTTAGTCATAGTAAATGGAAACCAATACTTGATTCCCAGTATGTTTGTGTCAAAGTCTGTACTTGCCTCCTGCAGTTGAGGTACTAGCACTTTCAGAGGTAAGGACAGGGAAGTAATTGTCTACCAGAGAGAAACCAGTGCCATGCTTTAAATCAAACAAGTCATCAAAACCCTAGAGGTCTCTTCTCTGTTTGCTTTGGAGATTCTCTAAATTTCAAGAGATCTGTAACCTTTTACTATTTTAAAAAAAAATGGTCCTTGTTGTCATGACTTATTAACGGACCTAACACTCATTCCTGGTTTGGTCCTTTGCAATTTCCACAGATGCCTACAGTTTTACTGGTGTTTTAAATAAACAACCAACAGTACCAAGTTGAGTGAAAGCAGCAAGTGACCTTATCTTTAGATTAAGTGAAGGGATTTAGCAAAAATATTGAGCTGACATTTTCCCTGGGTCCCCTGATTGGGAAGTGATAAATAGTGAAGATATACAGAAAGGTTGGACTTATTCTCAGTAGTTGAGGATACAGGTCTGGCTTCCATTCTTGTGGTAACTCTCTAATGTAGCCAGTAGGGACAAAACAAAGAAATGGTAGTTTATTAAAACACCAGAGAATAGGCAGAGTGTCTGTGTTGGATGGGTTATATACCTATCCAGCTCATCTTCATGTCCAGGAGAAAAGGGGCTCATTTAAGTAACCACACAGGACCAGGAGGGACAGCTGGTGGTCACTCATTAATGATGTTCCCCTTCAACCTCTGCGGTGGCATACTTTCTGTTTCTTGTCTATTTTCTGAAGTCCACGTGAGAAGGGTATTGGTTAAAGATCACTGACCCACTAATCCCTTATTTCTATTATTAAGCTGAAGACCTGTTAGTCTGATGTGATGTTAAGGGTCATGTAGATTGGGGAAGTGGATTGTGGCATTGGAATTGTGAGTAGCAATTAACATAGTAAGCAGTACTGGGGGATGATTCTGTTGGTAAAGTTCATGCCATACAAGCATGAGACCTGGGTTGGAAATCCCTGATGCCTGCATAAGAAGCCAGGAAAGATGACAAACATCAGTACTCTGGTGGGCATGATGAGAATCATGCAGATCCCTGCAACTTGATGGTCAATCATTTTGGTCACATTGGCTAGCTCCAGTTTCAATGAGAGATTCTGTATCAAACAGTAAGGTTGAAAGGAACAGAGAAAGACACCTGGTATTGTCCTCTGTCTTCTATACACACAGTCATGCCCTGCAACCACACACACAGACATGCACACACACATGCATGGTGAACGTGTATATCTAAGATGAACCATGAGTATCCAGGCAGAGTTGTAAGGGATAAAATGACAGAAAGTTAATAAGACAGACCATAAGGTGCCAGTTCAGGCTTTGCTCCTCCCTAACATTGGTCTTGAAATCCACTCTGCTATAAGCCTGCTGCCTAAGCTACTTTCCACCTTGCTGTTACCAAATATCTGACAAGCTGTGATTTAAAAGATAAAGAATTCATTCTGGATTATTGTTTAAAGAGATACACTTCTCTATCCCTTTAGTCAATGCTTCTGTGCAAATGTCTGTTCAGCCCTCCTCGTGATGCACTCTTCAGTAGCTTGTCTGTTACAGATAAATTGACAGAAATGCTAAGTTGGTTTTCAGGACAGACGCTGGACCCCATGATCACATTTTACGATGAACAAGACTATAGTTGTTCTGCATAAGAAAGGTTGGTGTTGGCTCAGACTAGACGGTAGGATTTAAGAGCCACCATGGTGGACAATGTATGGTAGTGAATGGCTTCATGGAAATGGGAACATACAGCACTTTTTTCACATCTCAGTAGACCAGGAAGCAAAGACAAAGAATTAAGCTAGAAATAAGCTTGGCTATGTCCTCCAAAAGCTACCTCCAATTAACTAGACTTTCACAGAACAAAGGCTCACACTCCCCAAAACAGCACAGCAGATGGGACTAAGTGTTGGAACATACAAACTATGACATCTTCCTATTACTTTCTCCTCTTCCATACCTTCTCCTTTCTTGGTGAAATTTATGCAAAATAGCTGCTTCTTTTCCTACTTCCTGTCTTTCCCCCCACTTCCCATTCTCACATGCACATCCAATCAAAAAGGACTCCAAGTGCTTCATTCATGCAGGGTGGTAGCAAAAGAAAACCTGAGAGATCTCTATTTGTGCAGCAGCTTGGGAGAAGAGCATTGGCCATAGGGAACTGTGAACAACTGGAGACTATTGCTAGAAGGTTAGTGTCAAAGGGTGGGAGTGACCAAGAAGAGGGCATCATTTTGTGTGTTATTCCACAAGCCACGGGACTACTGCCATTAAAATCAGTCCTGTCATCTGTCCAGCCCTCAATTAAATGAATGTCTTTCTTCTGTTGTGTTCTCTCTCCCTCTCCTTTCCTTCTCTCCTTCTTTTCCTTCCTTCCTCTGTTCATCTCTTCCTTCCTCTTCTCTTCCTTTCCCCTTCCCTTCTTCCGTTTCCCTTTGCTATACCAACTGTTGGCTCCTGACTTCTTCCCTTGTCCAGCCTACCTACTCAGTTTTCAACTTCCTGATGGAATTCACTGTTGTTTCACAACCTATCTACACACACACTCTTCTACACTTGCCTTGTTCATCAAGATTCTCATACTAAATAAAGTATGATCAAGGGGGCCAGTCTTACATCCTGGAGATCAACTTAAAGTTGTTTATTTTTTTCTATTACTATTATTACCTACAACAGTCAAGAAACTGAGACTACATCATTAGAAGTATGAATTCAAAGAATGAAGAAGTGTATCTGAGATAATTAGTGATAGGGACTTGGGCTCAATCCACTTGGCTGGAATGCAAGGGATTTTAGTGTTTCAAAGAGAGATGGTAAACTATGCAAAACATAGCTTCCTGAACAACTAAGTAGGTAATGATCATTCCTTGGGAATGTCGCGGGTTCAGTCTGTTGGGTGAAATCCAGCAAAAGGTATAGGCACAGAAAGTACCCAGGAAATCTTCTCCAACAGGCAGCTTTGTCTGCTTAAGCAATATGGTGACATAAGGCTTGCAAATGAAGCTCCTAAGATGCTTTGAGCAAAGGTGCCCTCATCTCCTGGATGCGGGGTGGAGAATAAGACTGTGTTCATCACTGAAGGATGAGACTCAAGTACCTAAGAAGAAAGTAGTGTCTTGGGTGAGTGAAGATAATTTGATTTGGCTTCAATTTGGAGCCAGAAGTGACAGATTGAATGAATTAGTCACTGTCTTGTTGCTGCGACAAACACTCCAGAAAACAACTCAGAGAGAGAGAATAGTTCTGCTCACTATTTCAGATGCTCAGTCCATTATGGAGAGGAACAGCTACTTCACAGTGGAAGGGGATGGGGGGAAGAGAGACAGAGAGATTCTCTTTTCTGTTTTATTCTATCTGGATCCCCAGCCTAAATAAGGTGCCACCTACTTCAGGTGGGTCTTCTCCCTTAGTTATTCCAGAAACACTCTCAAGGACACAGTTGCCAGAGACTTGCTTTCCAAATCTCCTGTATACTTCTCCAACCAATCAAGTTGATAATCAAGAGAAGGAAACATTAAAATAACTTTTCCCCGTTAATTAATTCATGGATTAATAACTGTGACACAGCACACATGAAAGCATTATCTGACAGGTGGGAGAGGTCAAGGAAACCTTCTGTTAGACATTAAATTTACAAGTGGTAGGAAATTGCTTTGAGGCCTAAGTTCAACCAATGAGCTTGCTAGCATGTGTTTCCCGTGACATTGTGTTTAGCAAACACATCATCCAGGGATGTAAAAAGACAGAAAATAGACATTGGCTCATAGGAACTAGCTTTGTACACCATGCACATTGACCAATTGTATTCAAAGGACACAAATGCCAAAGGAATGTCCTGAGAAAACTTAAATGCCAAAGGATAACCAGTGTTGGAAGAAGGAAATACAAGTGATTTCTGAAGCCAATGGAAACATCCAATATGAGATTTGTGTCAAGGTCAGTAGGCAAGTCAGGCAGACAGATCCAAGCCACAAATAGGCTATCCCTGGTTAGATTCCTGAAGTTGCTGAGGCAGTCTCCTAGCCAGCCGTGAATCCCATGTTAGCAGAGAAGAGCACCCGAGGGTGCAAGGACATGGGCTACTCTTGCTGCCAGGGTGCCTGCTCCCCAGGTATGGTTCCAAATTCGAACTCAATAGGATCTGGAATCACCATGGGGATAAATCTCTGGTCAGGTGTTTGAGGGAGTTTCTAGATTAGATTAATTGAGGTATGAAAAAGTCACTCTAAATGTGGGTGACCCCATTCCATGGGCCAGGGTCCCAGACTGAATGAAAGGAGGAAGCTAGTGCAACACTGGCATTCATTACTGCCCTCCACTTCCTGACTGTGGATTCAGCACAAGAGCTACCTTACCCTCTGACTGCCACACCTTCCTTGCCATGATGCACTGTAACTTCCCGCTTGAACCAAGCCCTCCTCTCCCAAAGCTGCTCTTCTAGGGTGCTGATCAGAGCAACCAGAAATGTAACTGGTCCACCTAGGAACCAAAGGGCCTCTCAGAACTCACCTCCTCTTAATCGAGTGATTTCCTGCCCTTGGAAGTGGACTGAAGTTTCTAATACCACAGTCACTCTAGTCTCAGGGAAAGCAACTTAGATGAGCAGTGGTTAGACACCAATCCTCAACATCTTTGCACAATGAGACATTTCCCTGTCTCTTGTTTTTTCAAGGTTTTTTTTGACATTATCATATCTGCTTGCTAGTACGTAGTAAGGAATAGTAAACTAATACTTTCTTTCCCTTATTAAACTGTGGCTGTAGGTAGGATATATCATCTCCATAAAGAGATAATGTGAGCGCCACACAACACTGTATTGATTATCTCAGGGACCACAGCCTCCCCTAGGTTAGCAGCTTCCAGCCCCAGCACATGACCTGAACATGAGTTCATTTCTGAGAGGCAACAATTTGTATCATGTTCTGAAGGCAAAGGCAGAGAGGGTCATGTTTCTTCTAAAGCTCCATCCTTGAGCACTTCATATTCTTATCTCTTGCTTGCTGTCCCAGCACAGCGAAGGGAACAGGAGAAGGATGCTACTTGGAAGAAGATAAAGAAATAGCCAGGTTTAACTTGATGCCTCTGTAGCTCTGAACAGACTAAATACCAAATAGCTCCGGCTGCTTTTTACTTAAGAAACCTCTCCCAGTTTTTAGGAAATACCGAAAGAGGACTTCAAATGCTTGACAAGACAGATGTGGCAGCTAGGGAATAGAGACAGAAGCTCCTTTATGATTAGAAACAAAAGCCTGACTCTAATCCCCTGTGTGATACAAGCTTTAGCTGATCAGGGCGACATGGAGACATTCTGGTGGAGTAAAGAGCTAACACTGTCAGCAGCCTGCTTCTCCTTGTCTCCTCCTCCTCTGTATTTGCATATGTAAATTCCACAGCAAGAGCCGCTGCCAGGCTATTCTACCCAGAGCAAGTGTCCTTGTAATCAGCTAGCTCTTCACTGGTCCAGAGTTCCCTGGTCTCCAGTTCCACCTGCTCACTCTGACATGGGCTGACGATTCATGAACCAACCATATTAAACTCTACCGCCCTTGGAAGCACGATATGCTAAGTAATGTGAGGATATTAAAGGGGGAAAAAAGATGTGGGAAAATTGGGGGAAAATACTACTAGCCTCACCAAAATGAAGTTCTTATGTGCCATGGCAAAGGAAGACAGTGGGAAAATAATTCCTGGGTAAAAACAATTGAAATTCTAAAACATTCCCCTGCATCTTAAAGCACAGATTTTTCTTCTATGGTAGTTTTGTATATTGTGCCCACAGGTTCTGGTTCTAAAAGAACAAAACAAGTTGTCTTTAAAAGGCTCTGGAGTTTCACGGTCACCAGAAGATCAATGTGCTGGGTTTTCTTTCTGCAGTACTACAGGGTCATTTGACCAGAGAAAGTGGCACATTCTCTCCTTATGAGCAGACCACAGGAAACAGAAGAAAGCAAAGTGTATAATATATTACATGAACTTTCCATTTCTGCCAGTGGAGGCTAACCCGCTGACATGCACATCCTGCCCCACATTCACTGGAGGGCTGGAAGGCAGAGCTGGGAGGATGCTCTACATAGCAAGCTCCATTCTTCCCTCTGAATCCAACATAGCAGTGTCAAACGGAGAGAGCAGGCACGCAGCAAGGTTTCTGTGGGAACTGTGTGGCATGCAGAAGGCAGCCTACTAGAAAGGAGACCAAAGATACAGATGCATTTACACAAGGAACACTGCAAATGGGTTGCACTTACTGAATGCTGAGCCTGATCAAGGAAGTTGTAAGTCCCACTTTCATGAGGTCTTTGAGCAGTTTCCTAGAGAAGAAAAGAGGAGGAAACATGAGAAAGAGAATCTATATGCTCAAGCTGCATTTGAATGCCATTTCTGTTATCCTATGCATGCCACTTCAGCTATGCTAGCACTAGTTGCTTCTAAAACAGTCCCTGACTGCATTGTAAGTTTACTATGGTGAAGCCAATAGGAAAACAAAGACTAGGTTCTTTAATGTGTGTATTAAATCTTTTCATCCTCTAGCATGCATGGTGTGACTATTTTGTCCATTTCAGGAGAGGTCACTGTGGCGTGGGATTCCCCTCTGTATGCTGTGAATACCATCGGTTAATGAAGAATCTGTTTTGGCCAGTGGCTTATAGAATAGTGATAGGCGGGGAAAACTAAACTGAATGCTGGGAGAAAGAAGGTGGAGTCAGAAGAGAAGCCATGGAGCTGCTGCCAGAGACAGACATGCTGGAACCTTGCTGATAGGCCACGAGCCTTGTGGTAAAATATAAAATACTGGAAATGGGTTAAATACTAGATGTAAGAGCTAGCTAGCTATACACTTAAGTGATTGGCCAAGCAGTGATTTAAATAACATAGTTTCTGTGTGATTATTTTGGGAGTGTGGGTGGCCGGGAAACGAAACAAGCAGCTTCCTACAACACCCTACACCACTGCGCTCAGACTGTGAGTGGATATACTGCATAAAGACTGGAACTTGATCACCAAATCTCGAGACATTCTCTGCTGCTCTCTCACACTGTGATTTCCAGGCCCTACACAGTTACAGGGAAGTTAGAGTAGTTGATATTCAGGGCTAATATTATGGATTTCATGAATGGAGCTAAATTCCTGATGGGAAGAAAGGAAAAAAGCAGAAATAACTGAGAATATACAGAGCTATGCTGTGATAAAGGGTGGGTAGCCTCCTTTTCTTTCATGTTTTTATTTAGGTAATGTCTTTTAGCCAATGTGAAATTGCATAAACCAATGAACAAATGTCCAATCACCCATTCACCCATCTGTTTCCCTACACATATGCATATCAACCCACTCATCTACTCACTTATCCACCCATCCACATACTATTACTCCATACATTTATCTACCATCCACCCTTCTATCCACTTATCCATGAATCCATAGACTATTCCTTCATCTGTCTGTCTTCTATCTGTCTATTCATATACCTATCCACCTCAGCAAGCATGAATCCATCCAAGCTTCCATCATGCATGCACCTGTTTATCTCCACATGTTTATCTACCATCCACCCATCTATCCGCTTATCCATCAGTCCATAGACTATTCCTTCATCTGTCTGTCTTCCATCCATCTATCCATAAACCTATCCACCTCAACAAACATGAATCCATCCAAGCTTCCATCCATGCATGCATCTATCTGTCCACCCACTCACTCATATCTACTCTCACTTCCTATTCATCTAACTACCCACTAATTCACTCACCCATCCACTTACTAGTCTTGCATATGCATAACTGCTCACTTCCCCATTCAACCATGCAACTATCTTTATGTACATATTCACTCCCCCAATCACATGCCCACTCAGCAATCCTTTCATCCATTCATCTACCCAACACACCCATTCATTCACCCACCCACACATCTCTTCCATCTATTCATACCATCTGACCACCCACATGGATGCATTTATCCATATGTTTGCTCACGCACCAGCCCATCCTCCCATGTGTGGGGTGTGTGTGTGTGTGTGTGTGTAGGGGTATATGTCACCTACCCATCTCCCACTCATCTGTCTATCTACCATGTATCTATCTACCCATTCACCCATGCATCAATCCACATATGTACATATTTTCTACTTAAACTCTCACCACCTATGCATCCATGCATCTGCTTATTCCTGAATCCCTCTGTACACCCACCCATCCTCTCTCAGATTCACACCCAATAATTCACAAAGATCCTACTGTTGACCCCCCACACACTGCCATTCAGCAGTTTAGAATACATATTGACCTTGCAGAGGACCCTGGTTCAGCTCCTAGAACACATGTGACTATATCATTCCTAACTTGAGTTCAATAGCATGCCATGCCCTCTCCTGGCCTTTGTGCCCTCCTCTGACCTTTGAGGGCACCAGGCAAGCACACAACCCACATATATACAAGTAGGTAAAACATTCTCAATCATGAAATAAAAAAACTAAATCTAAAAAGAAAAATTAAAGGAAAGTAACTTGGCAGGAAGCTGAAATCTGGAAGATAAAAGGTGGTTAGGGGAACATAATTCTTGAATAACACTGAGAGAGTTCAGGAGTGAAGAGCCAACTCCCAGCATTTTTTTAACTAAGTAGAAAGACAGTCTGATTTCTAGGAAGAGTAGAACCACCTTGAACCCTCTGTATCTCCCATTTCCATATGCAAATTTATATGCATCTTCCTACTTATTAAAAACAATTATCTCCTATACTCAGTCTCAAGCTTCCCATATGTTCCCTCCTTCCTGTGGTCTACTTATTTACGCTAACACCCAGCTATGTCGTTCCTCTTCTGGCCCTTTGATCACATCCTTCTCTCTTTCTGAGCTGCCTCCATCTGGTCCAATGTGAACTCATTCTTCATTGGCCACCCAAGAGTGCCCTCTGGAGATATCACGGGCCCTTTATACTCTATCAAATCTTTCAGAGGTCACTGTGGCTGCTAACATGTTCCTTTATCAGAGCATGATTGCATAATCCTTCCAACCCTTTGTGGACTTGAACTACTTACAGCTAGAGAACTGAAACAGGTTTAATTGCACACCATAGCTTTGTCATCTGGCCCACTGCCCAGGCACTTAGCAGCTGTTCATGGTCTTGTATAGTCTCAGAAGCAATTCTTCACTGACCCAAAGCATTACAGTACCGAGGAAGGAAAGTGACCTCCATCCCAGAAAAGGTTTTCTCTGAGTATCATGGCCTCCTATTGTGTTCTGGTGTGTGGTACTCAGATAATAGCAATTAATTTTATGCCTACATAAGTCTACTGCCCACATCTCACCGTTGGTTTTTCAAACACACCCTGAAGTTGAAATTAATCTTACATTCCCTCCTTTTGCTAATAAGAATGTGTCAAATCTTCTAGGTAGGCTACTATAGAAAAGCAAAGGCAGGGATTATTGTTAGGAGGTGAGACTAGAAATAGTCATTTTCAAAGACACAGACAGCACAAAGAAACAAGATGCTCTCTACAGATCCAGTGGAAAGATACAGACTGTGGGGGGGAAGGTGCAAATGCAGCTATTTGTTCATTGATGTGGAGGCCAGAGGTCAACCTCAAGTGTCATTCTTCAGATGCCCCCCCACTGGTTTTTGAGACAGTTTCTCTTCATTGGCCTGGAGCTCACCAATTTAGTTAGGTCGACTGTCCAGGGAGCCCTGGGGATTCACCCATCTCCACCTTACCTCTGCAGAGATTAAAAACATGTGCCACCATGCCCAGCTTTTTATGTAGGTTCCAGTGACAAAGCTCAGGTCCTCATGCTTGCACAACACAACAATTTCCCCATTCAGCTATTTCTATAGCTCTGCTTTTTTAACTAATGATTTTTGCACACTCCCTAAAAAGCAATGGACATCCAGGAGAACCTTAAGCCTCAGAGGAACTGGCTGGATTTTTATCCTACAGAGACCACAGAAGAGAAGAAGAACTAATGTGGGGAAACCTTGGAACCCTTACCAGGCATATTGAAGGTGAACACACATTCATGCATTAGCCACAGCCCTCTGCACTCCATCCAAATGTGAGGACAGAGCAGAGGCGTGATTGCTTCCAAGACACTGGTGCTGGTGACCAGGCTGCGAGTAGGTACTTTAATGTCTAAACATCTGGTTCCTGTAATGTTTTCTGCTTTTATAGACTCTGCTATCCACTGCTTCTTGGATGCAGAGGTGCTGCAAGGGTATTTCTTCCTGTCTCTCTCCAGGCTTGCATTCATAGTCCATACAATGCAACCTGGCAACCCTCACAAAACAGATATTACTAGATCATTTGGAACTTTAATCATCACTTGCTTTATTCCACATTATTTTATGACATTTTATTTATTTCATTTTATTTTATTTTACACCTTGCATAATATACCCCTGGACCTCCAGCCTTGCTGTTTCTTTATCTGAGAAAACTTGTTCCCATTTTTGTGCATCCATTAATTCTAAAAGTGACTTTGCCGGCAACAGGGAGGTCACACATGCCTCGACTTTGACCTGGAGTGCGGGTCCCACCTAGTCAGCTTTCACATGTCACTACCTCCTTATGGAAACACCCTGCACCATGGCCTCAAGAGCCCATTATCTTTCCTTCATAGAACATTGCAAGTTTTCATTTTACATTTAATTTTAAAAGCATGCCTGTCTGCCACAAGTTGAATGATGGCACCGGCAGCATGGTTTCTATACACAGTCTCAGTTCTTGCTCTGATGAGAATGTCAAAGATAGAAGGGACATTTGCCAGCATTCACCTGAGGAAGGAAAGTCAGGAATACAAAAAAAATCAAGGAAAGGGAGAGGAAAAGATGGGCTCAGTCCCCCGAGACAGCCAGTCTCTTTGTGTGAGTGTGTCATGTATACAGGTGCATGTGTGTAGGTACACAGTATGTGTGAGTATGTCATGTGTGTGAGTATGTCATGTGTACAGGTGCATGTGTGTAGGTACACAGTATGTGTGAGTATGTCATGTGTACAGGTGCATGTGTGTAGGTACACAGTATGTGTGAGTATGTCATGTGTACAGGTGCATGTGTGTAGGTACACAGTATGTGTGAAGGGGCATGTGTACAGGTGCATGTGTGTAGGTACACAGTATGTGTGAAGGGGCATGTGTACAGGTGCATGTGTGTAGGTACACACTATGTGTGAAGAGGCATGTGTACAGGTGCATGTGTGTGTAGGTACACAGTATGTGTGAGTATGTCATGTGTACAGGTGCATGTGTGTGTAGGTACACAGTATGTGTGAAGGGGCATGTGTACAGGTGCATGTGTGTGTAGGTACACACTATGTGTGAAGGGGCATGTGTACAGGTGCATGTGTGTGTAGGTACACACTATGTGTGAAGTGTCAAGTATACAGGTGCATGTGTGTGTAAGTACACAGTATGTGTGAAGGGGCATGTGCAGAGCTGAGGTCACTCTCCAGTGCTGCTCCTCAGAACACTGTCTACCTTTGTGATTGCTTGTTTGTTTGGAGTTGGGGTCTCTCACTAGTCTGGAACATGCTAGTTCAACCAGGCTGGCTGACCAACACAACCCAGGGATGTGCCTCTCCACTGCTTCTCCAGTGCTGAGACTGCAGGTGAGCACCCCCACAGCTGCTATTTTACACGGGCTCTGGGGGGAGGGGCAGTGGCAAACCTAGGTCTTCATGTTTACAGTTTACCAGCTGAGTCTTCGTCTCAGCCCTAAGATGGCACATCTTAATTGTCAACTTGAATGGGTTGACAAACCACAAGTCACTTCTGCCCATGTCTGTGACACGTGTGATAATGAGATTGCAGAGGCTCCGACCTCATGGATGGGGCAGTCTCTGATAGATGCATGACCCGGTGGCATAATTGGAGGTGGTAAAAGGTAGGAGGTACAGTTCAGTTTTGAAGGAGATAACCGGAAGCTGTGTCCTGGGGTCAAATCTTTCCCCAACCTTACCCTGAGTGTATTTTCCCTTTACTTCTGATTTTTTGAGACAAGGTTTCTCTGTATAACATCCTTGACTGTCCTGGAACTAGCTCTTGTAGATCAGAATGGCCTTGAACTCACAAAGATCAGCCTGTCTCTGCCTCCTGAGTGCTGGGATTAAAGGCATGAGCTACCACCACCCAACTTACTTCTGATATGTAAGAGCAAAGTTTTGCTACCATGTGCTATCACCACTATACTCTACTATACCACACCTCACAGTGGGACCAGAGCTACCACACACTACCACCGTCACCATCCTGCATCTCACAGTGGGCTCAGAGCATATTTAAGTAATCCTTCAATTCTGTTGTTTTGCTCAGGCTTTGGTCACAGTGACTCAATTCATCTTGTGTCACCAAAATCAAAACACTTAAAAAAAACTCAGAGAAGAAAGAATTTATTGTGGCTCAAGGTTTCTAAGTGTCTCATTCTTGCTTGGTGGAGAAGGCATGGCAGAGAAACTCAGTCCATGGCGAGGAAGTGTCAGGCTGTCTCGCTTAGTCTCAAGATTGTAACTGATGCTAACATCTTGACTCTGTTACTCAGGAATGAGCTAAGCAGGGCTAGAATATGGCCAAAGCAGGAAATTTTCTCCCAGGAATTTGTACAGTATTTTTAATTTTATTCAACTTCTACAAAATAACAAAAAAATCATGGGGTCACTGTTCTCTGTCATTTGTGCAAAAAGGAAAAGAAGAATCTGGTGCGATCAGAGCCATGAGCAGAAGCAACAAGAGGAGAGTGAGGAGCATGGGGCAGGACTGCCTTACTGTCCATCAGTATCCTCATTCTCTGGGATTAGAGCCATCAGCTTCAGTGCTATAGAAACACAAAGGCATTACACATAGGACCAGATGTTTGAGGGCAACCAGAAACTGCACAAGATGCTCTATTTGCTCAGCATTCAGGTAAACTAAGAGGATCTTGAGCACAGCAATGGTATTCTAGGTGCTCACTCTCCATGCTTCACAGCAAATCCTGTTTAAACTCTGGTATGTACAAGTGAACTATTTGGAATGCACCAGAAGCTGCACCAACAGGTTCACAGGTCACGAAGTATTCCCACCTAGCAGTTTATGATAGGCATCTGGTGATGGCAGAGCCTGAATTCTGAGGAAATCAGCACTGATCAGATCTCAGAAGGAAGAAGAGTACTTCAGCATCTTCAGAATGTTAACAAGGCATCCTTAGACTGATGCCAAGCATGCTCAGAATGGAGCTGGGGCAAGGAAAGCTGATGACTCCCAGATTGTGACTGTCTGACCTGCTCAAGCCAGGTGTGCACAAGATCTAGTGTGACCTGGGTTCTCTGCAGGATCAGAGCACCTTGAACTTTAGCTCAGAACCAAAGTATCATTTTATAAAAACCAACCAAACAAACAAACAAAAAAGCTTCTCCTGGTGAGGGAGAATTGTCTGTATTCTGTCAATCATGTATTTTAATAAAATGCT
>LOJH01008821.1:38435-49513 GCA_001685095.1 Ellobius talpinus
CTTTGGAAGAGCAGGCAATGCTCTTAACCACTAAGCCATCTCTCCAGCCCCCTGAAAAAACTTTTTAAAAAAGTCTGGAATACAGAGTCAAACAGGGTGGTCTCTCGGGTAAGCTCAGGGGCAGCATACAGAGACATGGAGGCTGGAGCCAGCTGTCAGCTGGTGGTTGTCATGGCAATTTGTCTCAAATGGTCAGTGAGCACTGTAAGCTCTTAGTAAAGCCAGGTCCAGACATGGAAAATCTTTAAAGAGAGAGTAAACGACTATAAAAAAAATAATAAGCCATGTAAAGAGGGAAAATATACAGGGTATCTGGATCCTGTATGGTGCTTTGTTGACTTTGAATTTTTAAAGTGCTAATGTACAAAAGAATAGCTTCTGAGAGATATCGGATTATAGAAATTGCTAAATTAAGCCAACCCATATATTTTAAGAATGTCTTCACTTCAAAATGGAAGTCAAAAAATATGTTGTATTGGGGGAGAGGTTATGCCTTTCTTTCCAAAGGAAACAAAAAGTATGATTTTGTTCAATGTTAATACATATCAGATTTCATGGGGAGGAACCTGGCTGCAGACATGAGGCGGAAAGCCAAGAAAGACTACAGGACAGATTACATACATGTTGACCCCTCTACTACCGCAACAGCTCTGTGCTGTGGTATAATCCTTTTGTACTCTGTGAATATGTATTCCTCTCATTGGTTAATAAGCAGCTGCTCTACTGGGCGGTGGTGGTGCACACCTTTAATCCCAGCACTCGGGAGGTAGAGGCAGGCAGATATGTGAGTTTGAGGCCAGTCTGGACTACAGAGTGAGTTCCAGGACAGGCTCCAAAGTTACACAAAGAAACCCTGTCTTGAAAACCAAAAACATCAACAAACAAAAAACAGAAGCTGCTTTGCCCTATAGCAAGGAAGAATAAAGTCAGGGAAGCCAAACAGAGATACAGGGAGAAAGAAGGGCAAAGTTGAGAGACACAAGCCAACCACCCAAGAAGAAAGATGTCAGAGGACCAGTAAAGTCATTGCCATGTGGCAATACACAGATCAAAAGAGGGTTAATTTAAATGTAAGAGCTAGTTAGTAATAAGCCTCAGTTATTGGACAAACATTCTGTAATTAATATTAAGTCTCTGAGGGATTACTTAAAAGTGGCTGCAGGACTAGGGAGGGAGGGTCCATTTACAGCTCTGAGACTGGATAGACATGATAAATGCTGTTGGTTACAGAGTCCTCATGACTTACTATTTCATGCCATCCTTTCATATAACATAGATGACGATTTATACTAGTTTGGTTATATAGTATAAATGGACTTATAAAGTTGACAGATGCCTTTTACCTGCTCAAACATAGAACAAAAAAAATCATCTGACTTATATACACCACACATTCCATAATTGTATCAATGTGTATATGTGTGTGTATAGCCTTTAAGTTTGTGTTTTCAGAAAAAAAGCAGACACCAATGCAAACAAGGAGCCCAGCTGATCCAGCCTCTCAGAATGCCTCTGTTACAGTTTCCTCAAAATTCTGCATCCAGAATAACTTCAAAGCTGCTAGTTGAGACGGTCCAGCCTCACAGACTATCCAGTTAAGACTTCATATAAGCTTTACACTTTCTCATCACAGAGACTGAACAAAAAATAATACGGCTAGCTCTCCCAGGACTTGATTATTACCCCAATTTTCTCAGGGTGCTCTAAAGATTCTGGCGCCTCCGGACAACAGGAAACACTCTAGAGAACATGATGCCCACAATCTCAAGAGGTGGGGTTGGTGGGTTTTGGTCATTTAGGGTGTTATAGATGTTTGTCATCATTTAGGGTGGTTGGTTACAAGTTGTTTTTGGTCATGGTAAGGAAAAAAGCTGAATAAAGGAGATTAGATTTAGAAAACTCTTTCTGAAGGGAAAAGGGGGGGAACATAGTATAGAAATGATGGGATAAAAGGGTACATTGTTGAGTATACTTTTAAACAAGGCTCCATCCCTGGCTGAGGAGTCATTTTTCTTTAGGAATACGGCTCATGCCCCAGTGGATAGCTCCACAACCTTGCCTATATTGTATGCATTAACTGAACTCAATGGGATGGTAATAATAAGAGGACAGGAAGGAGACAGGTTTGTGTAGAAGGGGGAGTTGGAAGGAGGTAAAGGGGGTAGGGAAGATCAAAATACATTATATAAAAAATAAAAAACTCCAAATAAATTATATGATGTTTTCAAAGAATAAAAATACTACTTTTTAAAAAAATATTTATTTATGTATTTATTATGTATACAAAATTCTATCTGTGTGTATGCCTGCAGGCCAGAAGAGGGCACCAGACCTCATTACANTGGAAGAGCAGGCAATGCTCTTAACCTCTGAGCCATCTCTCCAGCCCCCTAAAAATACTACTTTTTAAAAGAAGAATGTTTTTACAGGATGGAGGATGTGGTTATAGAATATAACTAGTTAGCTCTCAAGTGATAATAGAGAAGCAAAAAAAAAACCCAAAACAAAAACAAAAACAAAAAAACCAACACCCACAAACTCCAAAAGACATTACTCAGTCACCTACCTACAGGTATCTCTTTCCACATTAAGGCTTGTTCCAAAATATCCATGCTGGCTGTTCCAGTTCAGGTAACAGGGATGGAGGGGGAAGAGCAGACCTTGTGGATCAGCAGGTATTAAAGGAAAATTAACACCCATAGGTTGTCTTTACTTCGGTCATCGGAGTGAGAGGTAAGGCCTGCCAGCTCCCATGGCATTTACAGCCAGCTTGGAATAAAATAAGGCTTCTGGGGACATGAAAAGGGAAAATGTACCTTGACCCTGAGGTTTTAAAAAGAAGCAGAAGGGGGCTGATGAGAGGGCTCATTAGGTAAAGATACTTAATATCCAGGCCAGATGACCTGAGTTTGATTCCCTGAACCAAAGCAAAGGCAGGAGAGAGCCAACTCTATAAAGTTGTTCTCTAACCTCCACACATGTGCTGTGGCACACGCACCACCCCTATCATGTACACAATAATAATAACAATAAATCATTTTTAAAAGAAGTGGTGAATAGTTTACATGGATCATTACCTTCCTGCATGCATACTCATCACTTAGGGAAAAGTAAATAGAGAAATAAGACAACAAAGAGCAATGTTATTCTAAGCCCTTCCTGGATTTACAATAGATTTCTGCTCCCAAAGAAAGTTTATGAAGATTAGAAGAGAAAACAAACACATGAAGAATGCCCCTGCCTCCATTAGAAATATGGACTTTGACTTGGTACCAAGGTTTTACCTTCCTTCTATTCGAGCTGATTTCTAGAGCATTGGATTATTTGTTCCAGGGGATGCAAACATACCAAAACACATACAAATCACATCATAAAGAGAGAAGTGAAGAACTCTAGAACTAAAGCGGGTCATTTCAGGTTATTGGACATCCTCAGTAAGCACAATCAAAACGAACAGTAATTCTAAGACGTACACATCTTAGGATTTCTATTGGTGTGATAAACACCAACATCCTAGTTATTTTCCTCTCAGGGAGTAAAGGGTTTGTTCTGCTTAGACTTCCACATTACCAAAGGAAGTCAGGGCAGAAAGCTAGAGACAGAAACTGACTCAGAGGCAATGGAGGAACATTGCTTACTGACTTGCTCAGACTGCTTTATAATAGTGCCCAGGTCCAAACCAGCCCAGGGATTGGCACCATCCACAATGAACTGTTTCTTCTCATAGCAATCACCAATTAAGAAAATGCCCTGAAGGCTTGCCCATAGGCCAATCTGGTAGGGACATTTTCTCAACTGGGGTTCCCATTTCCCAAATGACTCTAGCTTTTGTCAAACTAACATTAAAACTAGCCAGCACAGAACACAACCATGGGACTTAAGCATTTATTTAGATCATGCTAGGTCTATGAAGTTCCAGAGGACAGACAACTCAAAATATAAGTCACCAGTGGGGTCTCATCCAGACATGATGAAGTTATTTTTTTTTAAAAAAAGGAAGAAATAAGACAAGTAGGAAGAAAGACTGAAAGTTGGAAGAAAGGTCTGTAATAGTTACTTTTTTGTTGTTGTAGTTAAAAACAGCATGGCCAGAAGCATGAGTTTATAGAAGAAAGAGTTTATAGAAGAAAGAGTTTATTTTGGTTTGTGGATTCAGAGGGAGAATCCAGAATGGTGGGCAGACATGGCAATAAGCAGCAGGCATGGTGTCTGGAGCAGGAAGCCAAGAGATCACATCTTCAAACACAAAGCAGAAAGAGAGAAAACTTTGTTACATAGCAGCAAACAATTAGACTGCTGAACAGATATTTACTTCATTAGCACAAAAGATGTTTTCAAGTGCAAACTCTGTGCCTGCTTTACTTGGGTAATATAGCTAGAGACAACGGTGTGGACACACAGAACTGTCAAGCCCTTCATTTACCCACACACTGGTATCCTAGAGTAATCTAGTACTCAAGGCTGAGGTAGGATGATTATAAATTCAAGGTAATCCTATGCTACTTAGTGGGTTTGAGGATAGCCTGGACTGATAGTCCTTGGGTCAACTTCCTGCAACATACATTTAAAAAAAACTCAGTGAGAGCAAAACAGTGGTAAAGAGGACACTAATTTATACAGGGCCCAAATTTTATAATAAAAACTGCAGAGTAGACCAGGCATGGTGGCATACACCTCTAATCCCAGCACTCTGGTGGCAGAAACAGGAGCACTAGGGTGAGTATGAGCTACCTTGTGAGCTCTAGGCCACCATGGCCTACAGAGCAACAGCCATCTCAAAAACAACCACCTAAGCAGACCAACAAACAATAAAGCCACAGTAAAAACCCTCACATAGTGAGCATTACTCATATCAACTGAATGTCCATTGTGAGTCATACAGTATCAGTCTATGTACTTCACACATAGGAACTTATTATCCCTACCTGAAATTCTGGACCTAGAAGTATTCTGGATGTCAGACTTTCCTCCCTTGATTATGGGCTATTGGGACCCAAGTGAAATTTAAAACTTATGCTTCATGTACACATGGTCTAAAGGTAATTCATACAATACCTTAAATAATTTTATACATGAAATAAGGTAGTGTTTTCCCCCTGCACTGTATTGATGCTCAAAAAGTTGGATTTTTGAGCATTTCAGAATTTCAGATTAGAAATGATTCACTTGTTAATTCATTTGACCCTTAATCCTATATGCTAAGCCCTATTCTTAGGTTCATTATACAGGTTTAGAAACCTGAGTCCCAAAGCTAAACAAATTACCTAAGATTAAACTTCTAAAAAGAGCAGAATGAATATTTAATCAAAAACAGTCAGGTCCCAAAACCTGCCTGTAAACAGACTTACTCTGCAAATGGTAGCTGTACTTCTGTGAGGCCCCACTTAAACAATGAAGGGGACACAATCCATGCTTTTTCAAATTATGCTAAAAGTCATAGAGTACTCACACAAGTCCAGTTCTGAGCTGTAGTTTAGCTAACCTATCTGGATTGGCAACAAAACTTCTAGGGGAATCATTAATATTCTTAGTGGCAGGGCCCAAAACAAATGAACAAACAAACAAAAAAAAAACAAAACCTAACCCCTCAAAAATAACACAGAAAACCAAAATCAGGTCACTCCCTGGTTAGACTGTAAGCTCCCTGAGGGCATTTAATTTTCTTGTAACACCCCAAGTACCTTGGAGACAGCTAAGCAACAAACATTCATAAAGCGCTTGCATTTCAAAATGACTCAGGGTAAAGTAGTGGGGGTGGGGGTGGGGGGAGAAACACTCAGAAAAACCAAGTGTCAAATATTAAAGGGAAAGCAAAGTTTATTGACAAGCCCAATATTTTCCGTCCTGAAGAAGTATGGGGAATGCAGCACAAACACCTGAAGTCAGGTTCTCAATAAGCACACCTTTCACTGGCCTTCTAAGAAGATTCTAGGGAGATGGGCTGAGAGCAAGTACGTAACTGCGCCAATGGCTGTGCATACCAAATAAGCAAAAAAGCTTTACTTAGTGTTGGCCAGCAGCTGGGACTGTGTTCTCAAGGAGTGCTCCATTTACTATTTCTAGGCAACCAAGCCAGTCCTTTATCATCCTCACTTTCATCACTGGAGCAGAAGGAAAGGTAATTGGGTTAATTATTAAAGCAGTACTAGTTGGTACCACCACCACTAATTGTCCATTTATCTGGGCTTATAAACAGTCACCTTAATTGATGTTGAGTTGGAATGTGCTACTCACTTTACCTCCCTAGCTACAGGGTTCCAGGCGGGAACAGAGCAGAGAGAGAAAGAATGCAAATCAGTATTTATTCCTATTTGTACTTAATACCGAGATGACCCAACTATATTTATTATCACTTATCTTCCCAGATTTGATAATTAAAGCACAGAACTGGTATACAATGACTAGCAAAGCAATCTGTTGTACCAGATAATCGTGCTGTTATCAGGTCGTCAAATTAGGATGATTTCTAAAAATCAGAAAGCCCAAGGCCGCAGATGTCCACTGAGGTTGGCCAAACTAGGCTAGAAAGACCCTGATAGGAACTTCCTAACATACCAGGCAAGTGGAAGACATTAGCATTTTACTGGAAGTAAGAATGCCAGTGTTGGCAATACAGGATCCATAATTCCAGTACTTGGGCAAGTTGAGGCAGGTCTAGAAGTGTAAAGCCAGGCTGGGCTCCACATTGAGACCCTGTTTCAATGAACAAAAATAATCAAATGAGAAATGGTATGTGGAAGGGGACAAGATGCTAATGAGGAAAAACAAATTATTGTAAGGCGATAGCTCTGTCTTAGCTAAACTAGTCAACAAACAGTAGGATGCTTGGAACATAAGATTACATAAAGCAAGTAAGTTGTGTCTGTGACATCTCTGGATTAAACATATATCAATGACTGCACAACAGAGGGAAAAGGAACAACAGAGCTATGGTGGGCAATGTTTAACTATCTTAGCAGATTCAAGTCAGTATAAATATCACATAAATTCTAATAAAATATTTTTCGAAAATTAGTAAAAGCATGGTAAATGAGATTCACGTAATACAAAGTCAGTATAGGAGAAATGAGACCCAAAACAAACAAAAACTAAAGATACAGAAAACAAACACCAAAAAGGCACAATAGACAAAAATCCACAATAATTTTTAAATGTGAATTAACTAATAATCCAAAGGCAGAGACTGTCTGACTCAAGGAAAAACAAGATGTGGACCAGCTAGAAGGCTCAGCAAGTACAAGCACTCACTATGTGAACCTAACAATCCTAGTTCGATCCCCAGAACCATGGTAGAAGGAAAGAATCAGATCCTAAAGCTGTCCTCTTACACAGAGAATGTACTAGTTGCATTAGACAGTGCCATGGAAAATGGCACAGGCATGTCCACACTCACATTACATACAATAAACAGACAAACAAGTAACAAATACTAAGGTACAAAAATATTCCTTTCTTTTGCTTTTTTTAAAGGTGTAAATAAAAGTCACAGTGGTTTATTCATGAGAGACTGAGGCAGGAGGCTCCCTGTAGATTCAAGGCTAGCGTAGGTTCCAGGACAGCATGACCCACAGTGAAACTATGGCAAACAAACAGATAGACAAAAAAAACAACTAAGTTGAAAATGAAAGGTGGAAAATGATTTGACATCAGAAACCATGAAAGAGTTGGACTAGCTGTACTAATACAAAAGTAAAAGCATTTTAGGAGAGTTAATTTTAATTCATCATGAGGACATAAAAATTATGAACATGTATGCATCTAATGATAATGTCAAAAACACACTATTAACCAAGCACCTGTGCTTCACTACCCCCACAGAGTACACATTCTGGGCAAGCACAGTTGCTCAGTTAGCTCATATGCTAAGGCAAAAAACAAGTTACAATAAATTTAAAATAACTGAAATCATACAAAATATATTTTTAAGCCACACCAAAGTTAAATAAGAGATTTAAAAAAAAAGGAAAATGGAGACAGTCAAAAGTACATGAAACTAGAAAACTGCACCCCTAAACAACTATACCAGTGGTTCTTGACCTTCCAAATGCTGTAATTCTTTAACACAGTTCCTTATGTTAAGGTGACCCAAACCAAAAAATTATTTTTTTGCTACTTCATAACTGTAATTTTGCTACTGTTATGAGTCATAATGTAATTATCTGTGTTTTCCAATGGTCTTATGTGACCCCGGTGAAGGGTCATTCAACAACTCCAATAGGGTTCCGACCCACAGGCTGAGAACCAAAGGATTAAAGTATAAAAGGAGAAACAAAGATGACTGGGCACAAGGCCATCTCTAATCGAGGACATCTGACGAGAGTCCAATGACCTGTGGGTAAGAGTAAGAAAAAACTGACACTTCCCATTGATTTTAATCAAAATAGTGAATTAAGTACATCAGGCTCACATCTGCCAGGAACAGATGCTCATTAGGATGAAAGTCAAGAGGATTATGCAGGACAGATAACATACCCTACATTACTCAGACCTTATCTTCAGAAGATTTTTCTTCAAGTAATTAACAGGAAGCTATCCTATGCCAAGAGTTGTCATTTCATTTCTCTGAGGCCTCAAACATGTCAAAAACAATTACAAGCTTAAGAACTTTTTGGTAGATACTCCCTACTTGAACTCAAGCAAAGTGGCCCAGACAACAGAGAGTTAGGCAGATCAGTTTTAATCTTCCAACTCTCCCTTCTCCTAATAATATGCTGGGCAAATGACTTAACTTCTCTGAGCTTCAGTTTTCTCCCCTGCCAGGTAGAAATGCTAACACTAATATCTATTACACAGGGTCAGAACAATGGTTTACAGAGATAGTGTAAGGGAAAGTACTAAGGAATACACCTAGTCCACCGAGGCTGTGGCTAGCTTCATTTCATTCTTTGCTAAAAAGTCAGCTGGGAGAGCTTTCTAGAATGCTACAATATATGTGTTAGAGATGCAATAGCACTTAAGGGTATATATATTTCTTTAAGTATGTATGGGTCCAGAATCTGTGCTGCACTGCATTGATAGGTGGTTCAAGACCAGTAGGAACCTTCAGAATTGTAGAGACTGCACCAAGACAAAATAGAAGAGATAAAGATTAACAACCCACTAGCACTCTGGTGCAATGGCTTCATTTGTCCACAATCATCTCCAGGCTTTGGTGGGAGAAAGCAGATTAAAAGGATCTTAATTTTGCACAAATCTACTTTTACTGATAGAATAGATTTGTTGAGAGACTCATTTGTCACCACAGTACCGGTCACAAATCCTAAAACTGCAGTTGTGTGCTCGTTTTATCCTTCTACATCTGCCAAATTGTTCTGCAAAAAGTCACTCCCCATACAGAGGTTCTAATGTTTGGAACCAAAAAATGAGCAGCACTTTAAGTATGAGCTACCACCAAGACTTCAAGGAGGGCAGGGATTCTGTTATTTGTTCAGCCTTCTAGCCCACCACACTGCCTGCACTGGAGCAACTTCAGAATAAGCATTTCCAAATGTAACTGTTTGAGACCACCACAATCTTGTTGCAATCACAGAAGAGAAAGTATTTTTCCAGGAAAATTAAAAGACCAATTTCACTTGCACTCTTGAAAGCCATTATTATAGCACCTTAATTACACGATCACAAGTAAGTTTGAGAAAAAAACATCTATATCCAGAAGAAGGCGCAGAAAAAAAAGCTATTAATAAGATTAATTATAAGATTTCCATCAGCAAGCACCACTCAGATATAAAGGGTCATGCCTAGGAACCACCATTTAAAACAGAAAAAGTGAAAAACAAAAAACCTCTGAAGATCAGTGAAAGATCCCTGGGAGCCCTTTCTGTCTTCTGTGTAAAGTTCTTGGAAAAGGAATTCTACTTTGATGTTTTGTCTTTTTTTTTTTAAACTTTGAAGCCTGTCCTGGAACTAGCTCTTATAAACCATGCTGGCCTTGAACTCACAGAGATCCGAGTGCTGGGATTAAAGGCTTGTGCTACCACTACCTGGCTTGCTTTGTCTTTTTTAAATAACTATGGGGTGGCAGACTAGGAAAGTAGCTTGGAGTGTAAGTATTGGAGGCCACTGCCTGGGCTCAGTCCTGTCTCCTCTACTTTCCAGCTTTAAGGCTAAGGCCTGTCCAGAGTCACCAGTGTTCCCTCCACCACTCATTATATAATACCAGTTGTCTCAGAACTACTGCAGGATTGAAACAAAACTTTCCTAAAGTACTTAAAATGCTTCCTAGAGCATAGTAAGTAATGCACCTTTGGATTTTTGTTGCTGCAATTTTCTAAAGGAAAGATAAAGAAAAAAAATGACACAGCTGTTAACAGAATATGGAGGGACATCTAAGTATGTACTCATGAAGACAGCTTCATAAGAAGTCATAATAGGCATACTCATATTGCTATTGAGAAAACAAATACTAATGATGAATAGAAACAACTGCTAACACAGGCATGAGGTTCTAGAAGTCTAGACTTCCTTCTCTTGGTGGCATTTACAAACATTTGATAGATAAATTCTCTCAGCAGATGTCATATCTATATACAACCGATAAAATGCTAGACCAAGCACCCTAGACACTGGTCAGAAAGTAGGGAATGAAAAGTAAAGGTACAGAATTACTAGAATTACTAGAGCAAAGGCAGAACGGAAATAAACTATGCAGCTGTGTGTGTGTACACACACACGGCTCAACACAAAGGAAACAGATTTTGCTGGCAGCAGAAGAGCAAGATGTGCCATGCCGAGTGCTAGAGGCAGATGTCTGGCACAAAGAAGGGGGCAGAGGAGCTCTTTGGCATCATTGCCTGGCAGCAAGTGGTTATCTTTCACAAGCCTTCAGCTAAGCCACACAGCAGTGTCAGGCAAAGAGAGGCACAAATCCACTCTCTTTAACAACTAGGTCCAGAGCCCTCTTTTGACCGCTGTCTGGAGATAAGGCCTATGAAGTTCCAGTGTCTGGCAGAGAAATGCCTGAGTGATGTGACATTTGAAAATGCTTGGGGCTAGAGAGATGGCTCAGTGGTTAAGAGCACTGTCTACCCTTCCAAAGGTCCTGAGTTCAGTTCCCAGCAACCACATGGTGGCTCACAAAC
>LOJH01008822.1:11119-30841 GCA_001685095.1 Ellobius talpinus
CTGTCCTGGAACTAGCTCTATAGACCAGGCTGGCCTCAAACTCACAGAGATCTGTCTGCCCCTGCCTCCCAAGTGCTGGAATTAAACTCATGCGCCACCACCACCTGGCTGAAATAATGTTTCTGGTTTTTTGAGACAGGGTTTCTCTGTTAGAACTGTCTTACCTATTCTGGAGCTCTGTAGACCAGGCTGACCTTGAATTTAGAGATGGGTCTGCTTCTGCTTTCTAGACCAGGAGCCACACTCTTCAGCTAAGGATTGGAGCTCTTGAGCCCTTTCTACTTCACCATGCTGGAATTGACCAACTTAAGTGAATGCAGATAAACTGATTAGTGTAGTGGTTCTATTCTGTCTAGACTACAGAGTCCAGTCCTACTTGGCTCTTAAAATGTTTATACCTTCTCTTTGGAGAAGGTTTTTTTTTTGCCTAGAGACTACAGAAATTTATTTATTCTCTGCACTTTGACCAGTTTCTGTGTTAACCAGCATTTGCTGCCCATGAAAAAAATGTTAATGAGGGCTGCACTAATCTATGAATTTAGAGGGCAGATAAATGTCTATTTAGTAAAATAGTATGTTGGCCTCTGAGACATGCAACCTCTGCACAAAAGATTCCTTATTATATTTACAGGCCCAAGTCTGCATTACCACTTGTGAAGGAAGCAGTCCTTAAATGGCAGTCAAATCCAAGTTACCCCAAGTGCCACTATTATGTCTGTGAATAGTTTTCCTCACCATCCCAGTTTTGTAGTTCACATGGTTCATAGTGGGTAAGTTTTTTTTTCTTTTGAGACAGGGTTTTCTCTGTAGCTTTGGTTCCTGTCCTGGAACTCACTCTGTAGACCAGGCTGGTCTCTGCCTCACAAGTCCTGGGATTAAAGGCCTGTGCCACCACTGCCCAAGCTATGTACAGCAGCCTGTGCAAAACTTTCTAGTACTAACCAGCAGGGAGGAACCTTCTGGTCAGTACCAACTAGATTCCTCCCTGTCCTGGTATCTTCAACAAAAGGGTCTTACCAAGAACAATGACAAAGACATGCATTGTTGGGGCAGGTTCTGTTACATTCCTGTGAGTTTTTTGTTTGGTGTTTTGTGTTTGTTTTGTTTTGGGTTTTTGTTTTGTCGATACAGAGTTTCTCTAGCTTTAGATCCTGTCCTGGAACTAGCTCTTGTAGACCAGGCTGGCCTCAAACTCAGAGATCCTCCTGCCTTTGCCTCCCTAGTGCTGGGATTAAAGGCATGTGCCACCACCGCCTGGCTCCCCTGTGAGTTCTTGATTTGGTTCAGATTTGTTCACATGAACCTTTTTTGATTATCTTGTGTATGTGTGTCCTGTGACATACATGTGTATGAAGGTTGGAGGAAAGCATGGAGTGGGTAGGCCTCAGGAATTGAACCCAGGTCATCAAGCTTGGCAGCAAGTTCTTTTGCCTGCTAGGCCATCTCACTGTTCTGTAACTTGTGTGTATGGGGATGGGACACCATGCCAACATACACATGTGGAGGGCAGAGGAATTTAATCAGTTCTTTTCCTTGTACCACATGGCTTCATAGAATCAAACTCAGGTCCTAGGAAATCCTTTTACCCAGGGAGCTCACAGGCCCTTTAAACCTCAAGTAAAACTTTAGAAATTTCTCTTGTGATGGTTGCTATGGTGGGGTTTGAAAACAAGATCTTACTCATCCTAGTCAAATGGTATATGTAAGTTTCAAAATTTCCATAAAGTATCCCCTAGGACTTTGGGGCTGAAGCAGGAAAATCTCTAGGTTTAAAGCAAGAAGCTATTGAAAAGTATTAAGGGGTATCATTCATTTATCCACTACAGTGGAATGTGATGGATAACTCATATTTCTCCCATTCTTCTCACAAGCCCTCAAGGGGATGGGAAAATGCTTCCATCTGGAAAGTGTTCACTGTGTAAGCAAAACAACTGAGTTTGGGTCACATAAGCAAGGCATAGCAGGGCACACACCTAATCCCAACACTAGGGAGGTAGAAAACAATCCTGCTTTCCGTCTAAATTAAGAAGCCCACAAATTTGATGAGAGTACCTGTCTCAAAAAACCTGATCCCAAAGTACAGGAGCTGTGTTAGCCCTAAAATCTGTATGAGTATGTACACTTTGGAAAAGGGCAAAAAATAAAATTTAAGGGATTGTGTATGATGAAATTACTAGATTCCTTTGCACATAAATGGTTATGAATGTATATGGTTCTCTGGTTTCTTCATATAAAATGACAGAGGTCCTACCATCCAACCAAGCCTGTCACCCTTCAATCCCAGTAATCTGTGATGACAGGCTACATAATAAACCATTTAGGAGTAGAAAGCCTGAAGGAGGCCAGGATAATGCCTAAGAGGAGTGTGAAGAAAACCCTAGGACATTGATTTGTTAGAAAATTGGAGTACATTCTAAACTATTGAGCAAGCATCTGAGATCAGATGAGACAAATGTAAAGGAGGCTGGGATATGCAGAGGGAGAACACCATTAGCTGGCTACCAGAGGCCTGTGATTTTGGTGGTCCAGAATAAGGAACTGTCTAATTTGGTTATTTGAATACTGATTCATTGGTTTACATCTGTGGCTTGAGTAGTGAACCCTTTCAGGCTTCAGTTGTCTCATCTTTAAAATGCATCACAGTTGAGTGTGATGGTGCATTGTAATTTCAGCTGCTAGAAAGGCAACAGTTCATCGGAGCCATCCTGGGTTATGCAGCAAAAGGTTTGTGTGAAAGTGAGAAGTTAAAGGCATTTGTTACTCTGGTAGAGATACTGAATTCATTTCCAAATTTTTGTGCCCTCTTCTGAACTTCATAGGTACCAATCATGCATATGGCATGCATGCAAGCAAAACACCATACACAGGTCTATAATAACCTTTTTTGATTTTTGGAGACCTGGCACTATCTCTGTAGACCAGTCGGGCCTCGAACTCAAAAGAGAGCCGCCTGCCTCTACCTCCCAAGTGTTGGGACTAAAGGTGTGCATCACCACCGAGTAACTAGATGGAGTTATATTTCATACTTGTCTCCTTAAGGCTGTGATAGTTACAAAAGAGAAATGTAGTGAGGGCTCAAGCTGGTCAGGTCCTTTAATCTTAGACAGGGAGGTTGTGGGTGTGCAGAGTAGATAGCTCTGAGTTTGAAGCCAGCGAGGGCTACATAGAATATGTGTCTACTAAAATAAAGGCTTAAGACTGATGACAACTGGGTGGTGCCTACCAGGAAAACATGCTGACATTTGTAAAGTGTCCCAAACAATCCTGCTGAACTAGTGAATGAGAATTCTCTAGGTGGGATGTAGTGGCACATACCTTTAATCCCAAGATCTGGTAGGCAAAAGCAGGTGAATCTGAGTTTAGGGCCTGCCTAGTCTACACAGCAAGTTCTAAAATAGCCAGGGCTATACAGAAACTCGGTCTCGAAAAACATCTGTAATTGCACCTCAGTTCTTTTGCTCTTTCCATTTCGGGACCATTCCATGGTTCTCAAGCCGCCTAGGCTTGCCTTCAAATAATGTACCACTCTGTCCCCTAAAGTTAGTAAATTTCAGCCAGTGGTTGTCATGAAAACTACGCAGTCACTCCCCTCTCCCAATGCAGTTCTATGCTTTTTGCATTTTTAAGCTTTGCAGGTCAAATAGGCCAGAAAGATGAAGGGAAGGTGAATCTGGATGATAAATGACCTCTTGCACCAGTGCAGTTTTATTGTCATGAGCATTATCTTCAAAAAGAGTTGTGGCTTACCTGTCTTCAATCTACTTTGCTTTACCTGTAATCTTAATTCATCTTACAGTAAAACTGTCCTGGATCCTGATAAAAGTCAGTTGGGCTTGAAAGTCCCAGTCTACTTGAGCTCTTCTAAGTCTCGCTCATGACCCCCAGGAGCTGCTTTTCTCAACTTTATACATGCAAAACTGAGAATTTGACTCTCCCTCAAATTCTCTCTGGTCATTAAAGTAATTAAATCTGCCTCTTTCTTAAGTACCAACTAACTGCCCCTCATCAGTTTGTTAAAACTAGTATCTAATATCGTGACAGCAAGTAAATGACTTAAAAATTGGAGAGAGCTCAGGGGTTAAGAGCACTGCCTGCTCTTCCTGAGGTCCAGAGTTCAATTCCCAGTGACCACATGGTGGCTCACAACCATCTGTAATGATAACTCGCTTCTGGCATAGCAGGGATACATGCCAGCAGAACACTGTACATAAATCTTTTTTTATAAGATATGGCTCACACCTTTAGCACCAACGCTCAGGAGGCAGAGGCAAGTGATCTCTGTGGAGGCCAGCCTGGTCCACACAATGCATTCCAGTACAGCAAGGACTACATAATAGACCCTGTCTCAAAAAAAGGTGGGGGGCATGCCTTTAATCCCATTACTAGGGATGCAGAGGCAGGTCTAAAAAGTGACTTCTAGGAAGGCTACACAGAAATTGCCTCAAAACAATAGATGAATGAGGAAGAAACAAATGGAAAGGAAGTGTGTGTGTGTGTGAGTGCCTTTAGAGACCAGAAGAGGGCATTAGCTTCCCTAGAGCTGGAGTCCAGGGAGTTATGGGCTGCCTGACATGAGTTTAATTTGGTAAATAAAAGCAAACCCACTCTTAAATGCTGAGCCATCTCTCTAACCCCTAAAAACAAAATATTGCATAGTAAGTGTAAGATGTGGCTGTTATTGATATGACCTCTGCACCTGAAATACTTTGACACGTGTGCAATTAAATTTCATTAAAAACAACAAGCGCAGTGGTGGTACATGCCTTTAATCCAAGAACTCGGGGGGGGGCAAAGAGCAGGTGGGTCTCTGGGTTTGAAGCCAGCCTGGCCTACAAAGTTAGTTCCAGGACAGCTAGGACTGTTCACACAGAGAAACCCTTTCTTGAAAAAAATGTGAATATAGGTGATAAAACTGAAAGGACCATGGGTGAGGGAGAAGAGTTGTTAAAGAAGGAAAAGGGTTACTGGGCAAGGAAGGGTAAAGGAGGAAGCAGGGATTGGGGAGAAGCCAAAAGGAGGAGTCAAGAAAATTTATATTAAGGTTTCTGGGTGTGAATACCACATGTGTGCAGGTGCCCTGAGAGACCAGAAGTGGACAATAGATCCTTTGGAACTGGAGTTATAGGCAGTTCTGAGCCACATGTTTTGGGTGCTGGGATTTGAACTCAAGTACTCTACAAGAGCAACAGTACTCTTGACCACTGAGCCATCTTCCTAGCCCCCAGGGGAAAATTATGTTTGAAAGTGCTATTATAAAGCTTAATATATTTTATGATAATCTTAGATTTTTTTAAATTAGCTTAACCATGATAGTCAAAAATTAGCATCTATTCCAAATATTAGCTAAAGCTTTACACGTATTGACTCATCTAACCCTCATACCTGTGAGACAGGTTTTCTTCAGATGGAGAGACTGAGTCATGAACAGGTTGTATGACTTGCCTGAGATGATCAGAAGAGCCTCTCCTAGTGCCCACGTTAGACTGTCTTTTGAAAAACTACACTGCTGCTTAAAACAATAGCAAATACTCACACAAAAGCTAACAAAACTTTTGCATTAATGACCAATTCACACCCCATCCTATCATTAGATTGTGGTATCTGATCTGGAGCTTCCTGAGAGACACTCTCAAAAAGTGAAGGGCCAACAAGGTGGCTCAGTGGGGAAAGGCCCTTGTAGTCAAAGCTGAGGACGAGAGCTTGGTCCCTGAAACTCAGAACTGACAACTGTCATCCTGTGACGTCCACACATGCACTGTGGTACGGGTATCCCCTCCCAAATAAATAAATTTAAAATTTAAAACACATTGATCATAGTATTCTTTATGATAAAAACATGAAAATATAGTGTGGATCACAGGTGAGGGGCAGTTAAGCAGAATGTCACCCCCTAATTCTCTGATGCTTTATATTTGCTCTATAGAATGGTAACAATTCACAGCATTCCTATTCAAGTTTAATTGGCTGGGTGTGGTGATGAATAATGTAGTCTTGGATACTTAGGAAGATTGCAAGGTTCGGACCAGCCTGAGAAATTTAGCAAGACTAAGACTCAAAAAAAATAAATAAGATCTGGGGCATGGTGGCACACGTCTTTAATCCCATCAGTAGGGAGGTAAAAAACAGGATCAGACGTTCAAGTACATACTCAGTTGAAGGCCAGCCTGGACTACTTTTTGTTTCTGTGTTTGGTTGGTTATTTTTCTTTTTTAGCAACAGGGTTTCTCTGTGTAGCCCTGACTGTCCTAAAACTTGCTCTGTACACCATGCTGGCCCTAAGATTCACCTGTCTCTGCCTCCTGAGTACTGGGATTAAAGGCTTGAGCCAACACCAACCAACCTAAAATAATGCCAGTCTTTTGTTCACTTGTTTGTTTTTTGGTTTTTCGAGACAAGGTTTCCTTGTAGCTTTGGAGTATGTCCTGGAATTCGCTCTGTAGTGTAGACCAGACTGGCCCTGGACTCAGATTGCCAGCCCCTCCCCCCAAGTCTCTGCCTCCTGAGTGCTTGGGCTAAAGGCTTGCACTGCCACCACCACCTGGCTCAGCCTGGGTCCTATCCCCTGTACTGTAAAAATATTAGATTAATACATGTAAACTACTTAAACATTGTCTGGCACTTTGTCCAAGAAATATCTCTAGTATTGTTAAAGCTGTATTTTAGTAGTTATATTACAGAGTATATTTTGCAACACTGATACAGTGACAAAGGAGATATTGTCAATAGGATTCACCTATTTTTAAATTTTATTTGAGCTATCTATTTTTCCTGGATTCACCTATTTTTATTGCTCACTCAGGCAACCTTAGATGATGGCTAATTTTTTGTTTGTTTTGTCTTTTGACACAAGTTAGAGTCATTTGAAAAGAGGGAATCTCAAATGAGAAAATGCTTCCATCAGATTGGCCTGTAAGGCATTTTCTTGATTAGTGATTGATTTGGGCGGTGCTACCTGTGGGCAAGTGGGCCTTGGTTGTATAAAGAAGCAGGCTACAAGCCTTGGGGAGCAAGCCTTCCTTCATGATCTCTGCTTCAGTTCCTGGCTTGATTTTTCAGCCCTGACTTCCCTTAGTGATGGATTGTGACCTGGGAATTTTAAAGTGAAATAAACTTTTTCCTATCCCAAGCTGCTTTTGGTCAGTGTTTTAACGCAGCAATAGAAAACCAAACTAAGACAGGTAATTGTATTTATTCTGAAAGTCAAGTTGTGAAAATTGGGTCATCTGGCTATTAAAGTACAGTAAGAAACTGTATTACACCTAGAGTTTCCTTGCATGCTTTAAAAAAAATCTGCCACAGCACACCTGTGGACGTCAGAAGACAACTCCAGGGACTGGGTTCTTTCCTTCCACCTTTACATGGGATCAAGCGAAAGGCTTGTACAACAAGTGAGCCATCTCCACCCTGCTTGCTTGCTTTTTGATACAGGCTCTCACTACATAGCCCAGGGTGGCCTGGAATTGAGTATGTAGGCCAGGCTGGATTCACACTCATGATCCTCCTGCTATAACCCCCCTTCATCCTCTTTATAGGATGACCATTATGCTAGACCCCGAGATGAATATTTGCGATACAGATTCTAGCTTAAAGTGAATTACAGAGAAGTGGGATAGTTCCCTTGGGCCAAACCCCCCAAGGCTTATTTTTCCTGATTGCATCTTGTTACTTAAACCCCTCAAGTTTCAAAGTTTCCTAGGGACGACCATTCCAAGTCCAGTTACTCCCAGTGAACACACACACACACACACACGGATTCTTCTCATCACATCGGTTTCCAGGATTCATCACTGCTCTAAGAACTAGTAAATACTCTAGGAGTCAGTCCCTGCATGTATGGTCAGGTTCTGCATATACTTTATTCAAGTTTTGCCTGGCCAGATTTGTGCTGCTGCTAAGCAGCCTAAACCACTTTCACAAGAAAGTCATTATTGCTGATTTTTAGCAAGTGTTTGACATACTCACCCTGTTCCTCTGACCCCAGTGCTTTACCCCTGTGTATACAAAAGGTGTCGCGGGAAATGACTAGAACTCAAGGGGTGGAGCCTCTATGCTTTTACGGGAAGCTACAATCCTTTAATGCGCCTGCGAGGCTCCCACGCCCTGGGAAAGGTTCCTATCGATTTGCTCTGTGCTCCGCAGCTCTTTCTGGCTGCAGGCAGCCATCTTGCCTGGAGCTTGAGACGGGGAAGAGAGAAGGAGCTGGTGACACCGGGCTCAGGGCCGCCCCGGGGGCCTCAAGAGCCAGGGGCAGCCCCGGAGGTGGTCCTGGGTCCTGGGCTATGCTGTAGGGTCACAAAAGGGAGGGCAGAGGACAGAGGGCTTGATGGGTGGAGAATGTCAAACAAGACTTGCTGGGTGGGGGAGGGGCGTTGCTGAGGCAACTGGAGAGGGCGGGGTCATGTCTGAATTGCTGCTGTGAGTCACCGGAGTGCTGCCCAGGAAAGGCAGGGCTGGGGTGATGACCACGCTAAAGACCCAGTGGGATTTGGCGACATCACCTGTGTGGAGGGACTTCGTGTTTATGGCAACTGTCACCTGGTGGAAGGGGCGGAACTAGATTTCCTCTGCCTGCAACGCCGGCATTCCAAGCCCTTGTCCTGCAGGCTCCCGCAGGTAGACGCATCATAGAAGGAAGCCAGGGAATGGCCGCGGTGTGGCAGCAAGTCTTAGCAGTGGACGCGAGGTGAGGCGTGGGGTTGGAGCCCATGGGAGCGGAACCTACTGTGGTGCATGAGCAATGGCGATCATTGAGGCTGGGCGGAGAACTTTGCTGGTGCAGCTTCGTGAGCATGCGCAGTTAGCTTGGTGTCTGATTCCTGCGGTGAAGTGGCTAGGCCAGAGAAGGTTCTAAAGAGCATGCTGGGAAATGCTGTTAGGTACGGGCATGCGCAAAGAGACTCTGCGTGGGTAGTGGAATTCAGACCGGTGACTTCCTATCTAGCTCTTACTGCCTGTCCTCTTCCCCAACTTTTCTTGATACCACTATCCTACTATTATTAGCCAATTGCTACCCCATACTACCTGACCCTAACCTCCATTGCTGTACATTGCGTGATGACGTTTGTCATCATGCTAGACTGATAATATAGTTGACTATGACTGACCCCAGCAGAGCTGCAGATTGACTATATTATCTCCAGATTGACCTTTCCATCATACCTGTTATTAATCAGAATCTCCAGATTGACCTTTTCATCATACCTGTTATTAATCAGAATCACCCCCATCACAGTACGATCACTCTTACCATCCCAATCACTGCCAAACACCTCATTGCACTACTCTATGCCTCGAGCTGATTTATTCCCTCTGTCCTGTGCCTGCTGCCTGCCCTGCCTCCTGGACCCTACAGGTACAACGCCTACCGCACACCAACGTTTCCACAGTTTCGGACCCAGTATATCCGCCGGCGCAGCCAGCTGCTGCGGGAGAATGCCAAGGCTGGGCACCCCCCAGCACTGCGTCGGCAGTACCTGAGGCTACGGGGCCTGCTCTTGGGCCAGCGCTACGGGCCACTTTCTGAGCCAGGCAGTGCTCGTGCCTATAGCAACAGCATTGTCCGCAGCAGCCGCACTACCCTTGACCGAATGGAGGTGAGTTCCTGGCTGCACCACCTGCCACATATCTCCTCGACGTCCAGTCCATAGTTACCACGGCCTTTTGTCTAACACGGTGATGTACAAAAGCATTGTTCCATTGTCAGTAGAGGACTAAAAGATAATATAGCAACTAAGTCAATAAACATAAGGGGGCTGGAGAGATGGCTCAGAGGTTAAGAACTCTGGCTGCTCGTCCAGAGGTCCTGAGTTCAATTCCCAGCAACCACATGGTGGCTCACAGCCATCTATAATGAGAGCTGATGCCCTCTTCTGGCATGCAGGCATACATGGAGGCAGAATGTTGTATGCAAAATAAATAAAACTTAAAGAATTTAAAAAAAATAAACATGATAAACAGGTAGTGAATTAGAAAAACATGGAGCAAGTCAGAGTAATGAGTTGATAATTACCGTGGTATAGTAGGGAATACTATGATAATCACATAAAATGCACTTAGGAGACACAAAGGAGTGAGAGTTTGGTGCAGGGATATAGTTCAGTGATAGAGGGCTTGTCTAGTATGTCTGAGGCTGATGGTTCTATTCCCAACACAGCAAAGAAGAATGTGAAAAGTCACGGACTGGAGAGATGGCTCAGAGGTTAAGAGCACTGACTGCTCTTCCAGAGGTCTGAGTTCAATTCTCAGCAACCACAAAGTGGCTCACAACCCTCTGTAATGAGATCTGGTGCCTTCTTCTGGCCTGCAAGTATATATGCAAGCAGAACACTGTATATGAAATAAATAAATAAATAAATAAATAAATAAATAAGTCACTACTTTGAGCTAAAGGAGGAAGCTATGTTTAATAGGGGAGACTTCTCTGAGACTTCTCTGAGGAGGTAACAGTAAAACCTGACTGAAGTGAGACACTGATTCAAGTGGTTTCCTGGGGGAAAATAGTTATTCTTTGTGAGGAAAACATGTCTGTACTAAGGATGTGTTGAGCAGGGCAAGGACAGAAACAGGTGCTCGTGAAGAAACTTCTGAAGCAAGTGAGCAGTGATAGTGGCGGCAGGTGCCATGTGTGGTGAGAAGGGATCAGGTCTGGTCATATTTTGAAGGCTCCAGACATCAGTGGTTCTCAGAGACTAATTTCTCTTCTTTTTGAGACAGGATCTCACCATGTAGCCCAGGCTGGCCTCAGATTCACCATGTAGCCTAAGCAGGCCTTGAACTCAGTGATCTTTCTGCCTCAGTTTCCCAAGCGCTGAAATTAGAGGTATGCACCATCCCTGACCCTGTCTTGATTGCAGGACTTCGAAGATGACCCTCGAGCCCTGGGGGCCCGAGGACACCGCCGATCTGTCAGCCGAGGCTCCTACCAGCTGCAGGCACAAATGAACCGTGCAGTCTATGAGGACAGGTACATACCAGAGGCAGGCAGAGGGTGGAACTTCCCAAGGAAGAGAGGGGCCCTGGGATATGGTAGTCTAAACACCCACACCTACCTCCTATCGCCCCCTACTTCCTGTTGGGGCTCAGGCCTCCCGGCAGTGTGGTACCCACATCGGTGGCAGAGGCAAGCCGGGCCATGGCTGGGGACACATCGTTGAGTGAAAACTATGCCTTTGCAGGCATGTACCATGTTTTTGACCAGCACGTGGATGAGGCAGGTAAGCTAATGGGTGGTGGGACCAAACCAAACATTTGTTCAAACAGCTACCCAAGGCACCTGGCACCACACCTCAGAAGGAGAAATTGCCACTCGTAAAACCATTAGCAAATGCAAAAGCCCTCTGCAAAGTGCTCTGCAAAGTTGTTATATTAGGTACTGCCAAGAGAGCCACAGAAACTCAAGAGAGTCCTCTTTAGCAGACTGAGCGCATGAGTCACACGGAAGAGTTCAAAGCCTTTGCTGATGATAACTTCCTTGCAGAGGGCATAGTGGACTACACTGTGAAGGGTTTTCAAACCCCTGAGAGCTTGATTATTGTAAAGTACTCAGTAATGCAGTGCGAGCTTTTTTGCATTGTTCAAAGTGCCATTAAGATTTAGAGAGCATGTTGGCAGTAGGTGTTCTAAGGTTTACAATTGCCTTTGTCGGCCAAGGAAAGCCCTTTGTGGAGGCTACCATTCCTTGTGCTCAGTGAGTATGTTGACTCCCTCAAATGGCTCCTTGGCATTTGCAGTCCCAAGGGTGCACTTCGCCAATGATGACCGACACCGCTTGGCCTGCTGTTCACTGGATGGCAGCATCTCACTGTGCCAGTTGGTGCCTGCCCCACCCACTGTGCTCCATGTGCTACGGGGCCACACACGTGGTGTCTCTGACTTCGCCTGGTCCCTCTCCAATGACATCCTTGTGTCCACCTCCCTCGATGCCACCATGCGCATCTGGGCCTCCGAGGACGGCCGCTGCATCCGTGAGATCCCTGACCCTGATGGCGCTGAACTGCTGTGCTGCACCTTCCAGCCCGTCAACAACAACCTTACTGTGGTCAGGCTCCAGGACACCTGCTCACCAAGGGCGGGCATGCTGGGTCTGGAGAGCTGTTTGGGGGCACCAGAGTATAAAATTTAATACCCCTGAGTCCTATCACAGCAGTTCTGTGGTCAGACTCAAAGGGAAACAGACAAACAAAAGCATAGTTCATGGTCAGGGAAGGCCTTGCTGTAGTAGATAGACTTCTGGGCTAGGTGTGTGGGGGGGTCATGGCCCTGGGATTCCCAGGGTCTCGTCACCACAGTCTTACAGTTTTCTGTCTACAGAAGCTGCTGCTAGGGAGCAGGATGATGGGGCTGAATGCTCATCTAATCTATCAGGGGCAGCCCTACTGTGGTCAGACTCCAGGACAGACTAGGCAGAGGGCAGAGGAAGGACATGGAAAGTCTGGCATGGCCTGGGGGTAGGGAATTGAGATATAGGGTAACGAAAGGCTATGAGTGAGCTAGTGCTTGGGGTTCTCTGGCTCATTTCAATGGTAGCAGCTTATGGGCTTCAAGAGGGGGCAGAACAGGGTGCAAGGAAAAGATAGAAGGGTATTATAAGCCCAAATTTTCAGACTGGCCAAAGGGCAGCATTTTGGCTCTGAGACTACCTTCGTCTCATGAGCAAGTGGCTTATTGAGGGCATATTGAGGGGTTAGCTAGGAAGTAGGAGTTAGGCCTGGGTCACCTTCCAGTGTACCTGCCAAAGTCCCACTGTCTTAAACTCAAGGAAGGACTAGATGGGTCAGAATGATGGTGTATGTATTCCACTCACAGGTGGGGAATGCCAAGCACAATGTGCATGTCATGAACATCTCCACAGGCAAGAAAGTGAAGGGTGGCTCCAGCAAACTGACAGGCCGTGTCCTTGCCCTGTCCTTTGATGCCCCTGGCCGGCTTCTCTGGGCAGGTGATGACCGTGGTAGTGTCTTCTCCTTTCTCTTTGACATGGCCACAGGTAGGCAGGCCACAGACCTATGTTTTGGTGCCCTTTTTTGTATTCTCCCCAGACTCAGTCCTTGTCCTCACCTTTGCCTTCACTGATTCAGGGAAGCTGACCAAAGCCAAGCGACTAGTAGTGCATGAGGGCAGCCCTGTCACCAGCATCTCTGCCCGATCCTGGGTCAGCCGGGAAGCGCGGGACCCCTCACTGCTCATCAATGCCTGCCTCAACAAACTGCTGCTCTACAGGTGGGTTCCTCCCCACCCTGGGCCATCTGGGCCTGCAGGGCCCATCCTTCCATCGGAGTGGAGGAGCAAGGCCCATCTCCATCACATTCATTTCACCAAGGCTAGAGGTCTGACCTCATAATATGATAAGAGTAGAGGTGGGAATGTAGCTTAGTGGCAGAGTGCTTGTCTATCCCCAGAAACAGACACACACATAATACATAGTATGGTGATACATGGCCTACAATGTACATAGTGTACAACATAATCATATCAATAGCAACATAAATAGGAATAACAGTAATGAGCCCCTGCATGAACATTGCTATGGCCAGACCCTGTTCAAGGCGCTGCATACATATCACTGTATTTAATCCTCACAACAGCCTGGGAAGTAGTTACTGTTATTATCTCCATTGTATAGTTAAGCAAACTAAGACAAAATACATAAAGGACTGAGAAAGTAACTCAGTGGTAGAGCACTTGCCTAGCATGTATGAGACTATGGACTCCACTCCCAATACTATAATTAAAGAAAAAATACCATCTCTTTGTTTTGAATTTTTTTCACATTTATTTATTTGTGTGTGTATGTGAGTGCTCATATATCATGGAGCATATATGGAGGTCAGAGGACAGCGTGTGAAAGCCTGTTCTGTCCTTCCATGCAGGTTCCAGGAATCAAACTCAAGTTGTCAGACCTGGCAGCAAATGTCTTTTCCCACTTGAGTCTCTCTCCAGTTCCCTTTCTTTTTCTTCATTTGGTGCTGGGAATTGAATCCAGAACTTTGTACATGCTAATAAAATTCTACCGCTGAGATTCACTCACAACCTAATATTATTTTGTTATTTTGATTTGGGAACAGAATTCATTCTTCCCACCCATCTTTCAAAAATGATGCTTTTTACAACTGGACATAAACTCATGCCCTGCTAGGCATGGTGGCACATGCCTTTAATCCCAGCACTCGGGAGGCAGAGGCAGGTGGCTCTCTGTGAGTTTGAGGCCAGCCTGGTCTACAGAGCGAGTTCCAGGACAGGCACCAAAAACTACAGAGAAACCCTGTCTCGAAAAACAAAACAAAAAAAACAAAAAAAGAAAAAAAAAGACAAAACCAAACAAAACAAAAAATCCAAGGGGCTGGGAGATGGCTCAGCAGCATTATAAGATGTTAATCTTATAGATGACTGAGGTTCAGTTCTCAACATTCACATGGCAGCTCACAACTGTCTGTAATTCCAGTTCCAGGGGATCCAGTGCCTTCTGGTCTGTTCCAGTACTATATATTCACAGTGCACAGACATACATGCAGGCAGAACACCCATATACATAAAATTAAAATAAAATGAAAAAAAATGCTAGGGGTGATGATATACACATATGGTGCCAGCACTCTAAGGGCTGAAGCTGGAGGATCACTTGAATGCTTGAGTTCAGAGATGGCTTGTCCAACATAGTAAGACTGTCTCCAAATGCAAAAATAATTCATGAACATAATATCTCAGATACAGGATTCAGAACATAAACTGCCCACCACTAGTCATCTCCTGAGGCTTAGGCTGTGCCCTGACCCTTTCTTTTGCCTTCTCTTCAGAGTGGTGGACAATGAAGGTACCCTGCAATTGAAGAGAAGCTTCCCCATTGAGCAGAGCTCACATCCCGTGCGCAGTATCTTCTGCCCCCTCATGTCCTTCCGCCAGGGGGCCTGTGTGGGTGAGTGCTCAGGAGCAGGGGACCTGGGTAACTAGGAAGAAGCAGAGACCAGTGTAGCTGCCAGCCTGGCTCCATCATCATGACATCCTGATGCTATGACTTCCTGGGTCTTGTGCCCTAACAGCCTCATACCTAAACACTTTAGACATGGAGCCACAGACAGCTTGGGAACTTCATAGCTGAGACACAGACCCCACACTTCCGAAAACCTCACATACTACCCACAGAAGCAAAGGAGGCAGATGAACTCCCTTTGGGGATGGTTCCTTTTAGACTACCTGAAGCTAATGAGGCCCTCACACCTCATAGAACCTCAAGGCCCTCCTACTGGGGACACCACAGTAGCCTTCTGATGCTCTCTCCCTCTCATCTGGACAGTGACAGGCAGTGAGGATATGTGCGTTCACTTCTTTGATGTGGAGCGGGCGGCCAAAGCTGCTGTCAACAAGCTGCAGGGCCACAGTGCGCCTGTGCTTGACGTCAGCTTCAACTGCGATGAGAGTCTGCTGGCTTCCAGTGACGCCAGTGGCATGGTCATCGTCTGGAGACGAGAGCAAAAGTAGGGTTCTGCCAGCCCTGCACAGCCCATTGTTCCTTCCTCTCCAGTCTTGTGTTGTAAATAAAATTTCTGTGGTTGTGTTGAGAGGCCACTCCCAGGACTCCCACAAGGAGGCACTAGGGACTACTGAGCCCTCCAGTGGATTGGGGAGGGCTTCCTCAGTAGTGCAGTAATGTGTTCATCCGTTCAACAAGCCCTGAGTATCTGCTGTGAGGTGTCACGTAATTGTGCAGTCAGTAGACAGGAATGAGAGTACCAATTGTGATGTCAGGAACTGTTCTGAAAAGGAAGGTTACTGCTGTGGCCTCAACCAACAGAAATCCTGCCCTTGTGGGCTTGCATCCTAGGAGAGGCAAGCATTCGGTAGACAAAGTACAGCCATTCCTTGGAGTATAATTTGCTTTATAATTTTTCAACTTTTTGATCTTACAGTGCTACAGAACCACACACATACACCCAGTCTTGTTTTCTACTTTCAGTGTGGTGTTCAGTAAATTACATGAGCTAGTCAACATTTTGTTATAAATCAGACTTTACATTAGGTAAGTTTGCCTACCTGTAGAATAATGTCAGTGTTCTGAGCACATTGAAGGTAGGTGGGGCTAAGCTAGGGTGTTTGGTAGGTTAGGCATGTTCATGTGTTTTCAATTAAGACAGATTGGTTGAGGTATAACCCTGTCTCATCGAGAAGCATCTGTATAAAAGAGGATAGTTAAAGATGAGTGGCGTGAAGAAACACAAAGGGAGGGAAGGAGATGAGGTTGCAGGAACAGAAGGAGTGGGAGCTTCTTTCAGCAATGTCATCAGGAAAAATGTCATTCCAGACAGGATGATGTTTTAAAGATCTGAATGAAATGAGGGAGGTCATAGTGGGGTAAAAGAATACCCTCAACAGAAAGAAAAGTTAGTTCAGAGGCACCAAGACTGGAGTGTGTCAGAGGATGATGAAGCCGAGTGTGACAGGTGACATTAGACAGGGCTTTAGTGCTTCTTGGACCACGGTGAGGAGCTTGACTTTTCCTGATCCTGAGTGAGGGATAGAGAAATTAGGAGAGGAATGTTGAGTTCAACCCCAGGGGCTTCATCAGATTATGTTGTAAAACTTCCCAAGATGACAGCTTCTGTGTGGGTGGACCCCATACTTATCTGTGGACCACAAACAGGGAGTAGAAGTGTTGAGTTCTTTGACTTCTAGGTTGGCACACAGGCAGCCATGGACTCGGGCTGAGCTACAGCCCCTGCTGTGGTGAGGAAATAGAAAATCTGTAAGTTCACCCCTATCTCCTCCCATGTCCATCCAGGGCCCCAATTTAAGCCCTGGACCAGGTCAGAGACCAAATGCTAATCTCTAATATTGGGTATTAGCAAGGAAATATGTCCCATGTCCATGATTAGAATCATAAAGAGTTTTCAGTTTGAAGAATCACCAGGAGCTCTTAGAGCTAGCTCATCCTCCCAGATTCATATGCTGCTACTTTTGCATCAGGTGGACCTGCGGCTAACATCTTGGGACCTCAGAGTCTCCAACCTAGTAGCACAGTGTTGCTGAGCTGTGGAACTAGCAGCAGATCTTTGATGGAAGAAGATAATTCCTTGTTTGTTTAATCTGTTTATTAGTGTGATCACTTGTAGCCAAAAGCATGTCTGGCTCCATCAGGCAGATCTTAGGCAAATGGTTATGAGATAAGGATATCTAAGTGAGCTGGACTGGCCATGTTGTATCAAAGTCGTGTAAGTGTGCCAACATTCCTAATCCAGCTGCAGGATCAGTGATTTCCTATGAGGACTGTACAATACAGCTGAAAGATACAGGGAGTGTACCAGACACCAGTTAAATGCTGATCTTTAAAGAGACCCTCCCAAGACTAGCAGTTCAAAACTGTGCTAACTTCCTGTACCAGACAGATACACGGCTTCAACCAAGCTCTACAGGTAGCAAGATAATTGGGGGAAATACCAGTTTTCTCTAACTTCCGTTTATTCATGCTCTCCATTTTCTTTAATGAGTCTGGGTTCTGAGTGATTAATGATGAATTTTGTTTGCATGATTTTGGGGGTTTCCTCCTTGTAAAATTTTTGAGGTGGCAGAGTTGACATTCCACTTTAAAGTCCTCTTGGTGACACTTTTGACTCACAACCTAAAGGAAACTAAGCACTGAGTAAACAAGGAAGAATAAAAATAATGTTATTGGTCAAACTTGGGCCTCTCTTAATTTGTCTGTCATCACTGTGCCTCTGGTTTGACATCAGAATTCTGTTCATCAATTCCATCATCAATGCTGCTTTACTTTCTTTTCAAATCTAGTCCTGGTCTACACCCTTTGTCTGATTTTGACCCTGGGTGTTTGTCAACTGCTACACTAGCAAGAGCAACTCGGGGCTAAGCCTGGAGCTGAGCATTTCTTTAATTATTACCCCACTGATGTGTACGACTAGTCAAATCTGAAACCTGAGCTACCACTAATTGTCTACTGATCTGACTTTGAACTTGAATATGGACTTCTGTTAATTTTGGGCTCTGATTATTATCAATCTTAACCATATATCTGGAACTCTATTATTGTACCATCAGTTCCCTTAATGTTATTCTTTTCAACCTCTATACTGACAGTAAATGACCATGTGATCCAATCTTAAGCCCAGGCCTCTGTCAACTATTCCGCCATTACTATGTCTTTGGTCTGGCCTCAGATCTGGGCATTTGCTTAGTTTTGTTTCTAGGGAAGGAGCCCAGACCTGCATGCTTAGCAAAAGTTATACCACTGAAGCATACACCTGTTTCTGGGCATTTCTTACTGTTTCCTTCACCAATTCATATCTACTGTGGCCTCAAACTCGAACACTGCTTTGAGATAGTCTCTGTGTAGCCCAGACTAACCTCTAACTGATGACTATCTTCTTGTTTCAGCCTCCCAAGTGCTGGATTATAGGCATGCACCACCAGGCCTAGTCAGATACTTTAGATTATTTTTTGTTTCAATTTAAAATAGTTTTTACTTTATGTGTATGGTTGTTTTTGCCTGTATGTATGTCTGTATGCCATTAATATCTGGTATCCACAGAGGCCAGAAGATGGTGTCAGATCTCCTGGAACTGGAGTTACAGACACATTTCTAGGCCACTGTGTTGGTACTGGGAACCAAACCTGGGTCCTCTGAAAGAACAGCTAGTGTTCCTAGCCAGTGAGCCATCTCTCCAGCCACCAGATACTTTTACTTTCTACTGTTGATGTCCATATGGCCTGCTCTGAGACCTAGACCTCTGTTAATGCCTCCACCATCAATCAGGACCTCTACCTTTAGCTTCAGTTTCCGTCAGTGTCATGGTATTCTAGACTCCAACTTGGGATGCTGTGGGTCCACTCTCAATACATCTTTCCAAGACCACTGAATCCAGACCTGGGTAAACTCGTGAGCAATGGTCTTCAGGTCTAAATCCTGAAAACTCGAGCCTCTTAGTTTTTCCATACTCAGTGCTTCTGGAAGCTCAGGAAAGTAGTCCCCTGTTGATACTTTTCAGATCTTCCCTCAAACTCTGGCCTCTATTTTTTCTGTTTTTCTCCCCACTGCCCCATGGCCTTTCTTTTTTTAAATTGTTCTTATTGTGCCACTGGCGTTTAGTTTCTATTCCTCTATAACTACGCTGATCCTGAACCTTAGGCAAAATCAGTTCCTCTTGGCATGCCTCACACTTTTGTGTCTGTTAACTATTCCGTGACCTTTTCTCCTTGGTTCTAATCCTGAAATCCTCCAAACTGTTTCACCATTAATGCCCTTTTAGTATTAAGTATTGAAATTCTAGTATTCTTTGGCTTAATCTTGAATCTAGGTCTCTGGTTAATACCCCACCACCCTGACCCTCTGCTCCAGCTGGGCCTTTGTGAATTCTAGCACTATGAAGATATCTCTGGTCTGACCTTGAGTCAGACTCCACACAAAACTCCTTTGGCGGCTGGAAAGACTGCTCAGAGGTTAAAAGCCCTTGCTGCTCTTCCAGAGGTCCCAAGTTTGGTTCCCAGCACCCACATCAGTTGGCTCATAACCACCTGTAACCTCTGTCTCCAGTGGACAGACAGAAGTCTGTCCTTCTGACTTCTGCAGACACTCACACATGGCATACACATACATAGACATACACACGTTTACAAAAGTAAAATCTTTTTGTTTTACTTTGGTTTGGTTTTGGCTTTCTGAGACATGGTTTCTCTATGTAGCCTGGTTGTCCTGAAACTTACTTTGTAGACCAGGCTGCC
>LOJH01008823.1:7597-28892 GCA_001685095.1 Ellobius talpinus
TTCTATCTGAAAGAGTTAAGGAAAAAACACTCACACACTCTCTTGATGGCTTCCTTCAGACCCTTTTTTTAGTCTTCTTTTGCATTTTCTATTTTCCTGGTGATTTCCTCTCTCATTCTTGATGTTTTCTTTTTAACTCTTACTCCTGATGTTTTCCTTCTAACTCATTTTTAACTCTCTCATTCTTGATGTTTCCTTCTATCCCATCTTAACTCTATTCTTTCTCTTACAGCTTATATACCCTAGCAAAATCTTTCAGACACTATAAAAATCACAATGTGGTTATTCTGTTTTTCAAGTGGATGTTTATAATGAATACAGAACAAACAGTAAAAAAAACCCAGCATGTTTTCAAAATCCCTTACATGATTAAACATTCTATGTATTATAGGTGAAAAACAAATTATCCCAAGAACCCATGTGCATTCATACCCAAGCACCTTGCTATAGATTAACCATGGGAGCAAGCAAGTTATTCTTCTCAGTCAGGTCTTGTACTGGCAGGCTACATTTTGCAGTTACAAAGAAAGGTCAATTACTTTATTACTTATCTTGAAAGAGAATCTTATAGGGAATCTTAAAGGAATCACAAACACAAACTTTTATATATGAAAAATAATCAGTCAGCTCTACTTGAAATCTTTAGGGTACATACCCACTCATCAATAGCTTTTTTATATTAGAAGATTGAGGGCAGAAATGGGTATAAGGAATTAATTGTCACCTTTGGTCATTAACCAACCAGCAAGGGAAGGTACGTCCGCTAGTAACAATTGAGCTTTGTATTTTTGACCTCAGCTATGTGTCCTTGTGAGCTTTATATTATTTTCTAGCGTTTTTCATCTCAAAGCTATTATCAAAACATCTGATCTAACCTGAAGTTATTTTATAGCTTTGTTTCAGCTAATGATGCACACCAAAACCTGTGACTGCATCTCTCAGCATTAAGAGAATTAGAGCCAGCCTGGCTCCTGGGGACTCAATTGTTTTTCTTAATCATTAACCTGAGTTACAGCCAATGCAGCTCCTTAGGCAAAAACTCCATATAAGCTAACATTATTATTAACAATTAGACAGTACAATTTAGGGAGGAATCATCTCATAGTAAGTCACAGGTAAAAATGCCCAGTAGAATGGGATGTTTCCATGAGATAAGCACATTATATTACAGGCAATGGGGGTCTCCCCACATCCATTCAACCATGTCAGATACCAGAGAAAGATAACAGCAACAAACATGTAAAGGCACAGCAGAAGCAAAAGACATCCTGGGGTCTGTGGTCTCAGGGCCTTGCCTAACCTAGATTGACCCATCGGAGAGTTTCCTCCTGGTTTTCTGAAACCTTGAACTTCAATTGCCACCTACTGCTCCTCTGATATGACCACTGGCATGCATTACCATATGAAGACAATAATCCTTATTCATTAAGGATTGGAATATGTATCATTTGTACTTTAATCAAAGTTTTCAAGAATTGTGGCAAAACAAATGTCTGACATTAACATTCCAAAACTGTCACCTCTTTTGTTTTTTCTGTAAAGGAATGATTAACCTGTAAGTTTGGAGACATACCATCCCAGAGGCCTTATTGCAGAGAGATTTAATGAAGAAACTTAGCAAACCTGTGGAAAACACTGGTCGCTATGGCATCCAGTCCTGCCCCCCTTCCCCCTGGCATTTGTCATTGGAAAACCTGAGCCTCATTAATACGTCATGCCCCACACCTCTTAATGGGAAAGTCAGTTCTTTGAATGAAAGATTTAAAACTATTTAAAGTGTGTGTGTGGGGGGGGAGCCTTTTGAATGTGTGTGCTTGCTGATATCAAAAGAGGACATCAGATCCCCTGGAGCTGGAATTACAGATGGTTGTAAACTGCCAAATGTGGATCCTTGGAACTGAACTCAGTCCTCTGAAGGAGCAGTACTTGATTTTAACCATTTCTCCAGTTCCTCAAAGCCAGTTTTCTGAGTGGAAAAAAAAGTCTATCATTTAAACTGTCTTAACAGAAACCATATCTCTTTCTTGGGGTGTGGTGGGGGTGTGGTGGGGAGAGGGTAGGGTAGTAAGGACATGTGTTCTTGTGTAGAGGCCAGAGAACAACCTCAGATGTCATTTCGCTGTCTCTTACTGGCCTGGAACTCACCAAGATGACTTGGATGGCTAGCCAGCAAGCTCCAAAGATCTGCCTATCTCTGCATGTCTTTAAATAAAACAAAACAAAAACAAATGCCAAAACCAACCAAACCAAAATTTAATCGTTTCTGGGGGGTCTTGCTTACAGGCAAGAACCTTACTAAGGTTCTTACTAAGCTGTTTTTCCAGTCCCAGAAACCAAATAGCTTTTTATAACCTCTTAAATGGCTTGGAAATTATCTATAAAAGCTCATTAATTTTTTTCACTAGGTTGGTTTCCGAATAACGCAATAGTGACAAGGCTAAATTAAGTCAAACTCTGTAAGTCATCTTCTATACGTTGTCCTGTTCTTGGGTATCATGCATATTTGAGCTAAGTTATGTTTCAAAATGGCAGGGTGAATGGTTATCTCCAAATATCTGCACAGAAAATACCGACTAAGCAACCAAGCAAACAAAATACTGCTCTTCTGTTCAACACTTTCATATCGAATACAGAGATTCTTCTTCCCATTAACCAACCACTCAACTTTCCAGACATCAACTCACCAATTCAACCATGACATTGTCTGGAGTTAGGACCCCACATACTAAAAGCTCAGCCCCACTTCACACTGTCCCCACTTCCTCAGAATGTGACTGCCTAGCTGTAAATTAGGGGTTTTGACAATTCTCTGAGTTCATAATTAACAAGAACAGATCATAGCTTAGGAAGTAACTTTACTTGTTATTAACAGTTTATCATGAATATAGCCGAGGAACATGAAAGACATATTTAGGGCAAGATGTTATGAATGAAAATTCCTGAAAAGAAGCTGTGTCTGCCTATGAACAAAAATTCCTGAAATACAATACTGTGGAGAGATTGGAATTTTGTAGGCTCAGAAGCTAATTATTTTATCTTGGTCTAGTTTTAGCCTTCTGGAACAGCGATTCTTTACCCCCGCATCTGAATTAACACTTCGTGATAATAAATACAAACCTCTTAGAAGCTATGAACTTATCAGAACATTAGGGTCTCACAATCCGTGAGCTAAGAATGCCATCTGATAGCGTCTTGGGCCTGTAAAACAGTTCTCCCCATTTCACTGCACCTACCTCCTGGTGAACCCACCAATGTATTTTAAAGTTGCCTTGGTTTATGTCTTTCTTAGTTCTGTAAAACTATTAAAAACCCTGGGAAACTGTTTCTATGTTGGAGCATGGAAATTGTGATAACCTAAATCTGTGTTCCTGGGCCTTGACCACTCAAAATAGCTCTAGAAAACTATTATTTCCTTTAAGATGAGAGCTGTAGTTTTTACATTGACAATATGGAAGAGGAGTCTGGAGATTCCAACCTATCTCCAGGTATCCATATTTCCCTCCAGAGTTTAGGGTTTTTAAAAGAGGCTTGTATTCTAATGTGTAGCATGTATTCTAATTATTCTTAATAATAAAAACTCATAGTCAGATATTAGAGATCAGAGAAGCAGTGCAGTCAGTCACTAGAGAGACCTTTTACCTCCACCAATGCTCATACTGCATCTCCAGATTGCATTCTCGAACTGCATCTGAGCTCCTGTCTCCTCTGGCATTATGTTTTTCTCTCCGCCCAGCTATATCACTTCTGTCTCTACCTCCCTAGTGCTGGGATTAAAGATGTATGACTCCCAAGTACTGGGATTAAAGGTATGAGCCACCACCACCTGGCTCTGTTTCTCTTTGAGATTGGATTAATCACTCAGGGTGGCCTTGAACTCACAGAAGTCCCTCTGCCTCCCGAGTGATGTGGGAGGTCCTTCTGTATATGTGTTGCTTTTACTGGCTAATGAATAAAGCTGCTTTGGCCTATGGCAGGGCAGAATATAGCCAGGCTGTAAGGAATATTTAGAGAGCAGGCGGAGTCAGGGAGACGACACATATCTGTGGAAGGAGACAGATGCTGGAACCTTGCCTGGTTAGTCACAGCCTCAGGGCAATACACAGAATAATAGAAATGGGTTAATTCAAGATGTAAGAGCTAGCCAGGAATACACTTATGTTATTGGACAAACAGTATTGTAATTAATATAGTTTCTGTGTGATTATTTCAGGTCTGAGCAGCCAGGAAATGAAAGAGCAGTCTCTGTTTACACCTGAATGCTGGGATTAAAGGTGTGAGCCAACACTCCCTGGCTTCTATGGCTATCTAGTGGCTTATCTCTGCACTCTGATCTTCAGGAAAGCTTTATTTGTTAGATTATAAACAAAATGTCATGACAGGCTTCATTTCATAGTGTTATAGTTAGCTTCAGAGGTCAACCTGACATACCTGCAAAGAAGATGCTTCAATTGAGCAATTGCTTCTATCAGACTAGCCTGTGGGTATATCTGTAGGGGTATTTGATGTAGAAGGGCCCAGCCCACTGTGGGAGGTACCATCCTTAGGCTGATGGGGCTGGGTTATATAAGAAAGCAAACCATGGAGGATAAGCTTTAAGCAGCCTTCCACCATGGTTTCTGCTTCAAGCTCCTTTTGCTGAAGCTCCTGCCTTTGTCTCTTAATGATGAACTATAACTTGTAAGCTGAACCAAACCTTTTCTTCACCTTTGTTGTTTTTGGCCAAAGTGTTTATCATAGTAATAGGAAGCAAACTAGACACACAGGCATGGTTGGTTAAACCATTGGCTTTGGCGATGAACTCAGTCTCGAGCTCTTTTCTTCTGGAGAGTTCAAGAAGTTAGAGGGTAGGCCTGAAAGTTCTAAAGATCTAATCATGTGGTTGATTCCTCATGAGTGTGAACTCAAGTGTGGTGGAATGAGGCTCATTGTGAATAACAAAAGACAATCCTATAACTCAGAGAGTCCCAAGAACCTGAAAAACAGACTTCTGTTTCTTTTTTTACAAAAAAATTATTTCTTTTATTGTGGAGATTATAATATAGTCACATCATTTTCCCTTTCATTTCCTCCCTCTGAACCCTCCTATATACCCCTCCTTGTTCTCTTTCAAAGTCATGGCCTCAGTCTATATAATGTACTTTTATGCATGTTTTTAGGACTGATCACTTGGTATTGGATAGTGAAGTGGTGTGCTCTTCCCTAAGGATGGTTATTATAAAATATAACTATAATGCAAAAGTTAAATTATATGGCTTTCTTACGGTAAATGAACAATTGGTTGCTGGTGATAGTGCATGTCTTTAATCCCAGCATTTGGGAGGTGGGAGAAGCAAATCTCTATGAATTCAATGCCAACCTGATCTACATAATGAGTTTCAGGCCAATCAGTATTACATAATGAGGCTTTTTCTAAAGAGAGAGAGAGAGAGAGAGAGAGAGAGAGAGAGAGAGAGAAACATTTGGCTCTCACACATGATCTGAAAACCTTGTTGTCCCATGTCCCATGAAGAACATTACCAAAACAAATTATGGAGCTGGAGACAACAGCTCAGCAAGTAAAGTAAGTGCCGTGTAAGAGTGAAGGCTGAAGCTTGAATCCCTAAAGCTCATGTCAAGTCAGGCTTGGTAGTACACATCTGTAATCTCAATAGTCTTACAGCGAGATTGGAGACAGAGACAGGAGAATCCCTTGAAGCTTATGGGCTGGCTAGCCTAGTGTACTCAGTCAGAGGCGAATAACAAAGAACCCGTCTTAAACAAGGTGAGAGGCAGGGATGAACATCTGTGACTTCCATAAATGTTCCTACATTCACATATACAAATGTGTACATATATCATACACACACACACACACACACACACACACACACACACAAGGCCAGTTCTGGGAAATCTGAGTAATATTCCTAAGCAGCCTGATAGTCATGCCCACTCACGGAGAGCTCCATGCTAGGCAAGGAAGGGAAAAATTCTAGAGATCAATTCACTTTTAGATCCCCTTCCTTCTTATCTCCTCTGAATCTCTCTGGCCTGGGCTCTAGCCTCAAGAACATTATTATTGAACCACCCTTGCTTTCAAATTCAACTGGCATCTTCTTTATAAAATAGACACAAGTAGTTGCACGCCCAGCACCCATCCTCCTTTTCTTCTGTAGCAACAAGATCTTCCTTTGTTCAGAGTGTCATTCTTTCCCACTAAGTATCATGGTACTCCACACCCCTTAACCTATATCCAGAAACTGATCAATGAGATCAAAATGGAAGTTAAAGAATGGACTTCCTGGAAAAGTTCCCTAAGAAGAGACCACACAGTGGAAAGTGTCTTTTTGCCTTTGCCTGTGAAATTTGCTTTAATCCTTCCTGATTAGAATGAAAACCCGAAGTCTGGATCTCTAATTGCCATATCAAAACATAAAGTATCTTTGGAGATGGAAGGCAATGGGAAAGATTAAGACAACGGTGTAAGGGTCCACAATGAACAATCATACTGGCCGTACTCTGCCTTTGGGTTTCTTTTATGTCTAATAGACGTCTCATCTCTTCAAGCAGTATAGTCACTCCATTACCTGCCGCCCAAATGCAATTCAAGTTTGAGGTTTGAGACTGATAAGCTCTTTGATTTCCTTCACATTGATTTTTTTCCCAGAATGCTTTCCCAGGGTTACATTTCTCGCTTTATCAGAACCACCAGCTGTTCATTCCTGTGGTGTTTTGGTTTAAATGAGCTTTGTGCATTTGTACTGTGGCTTAAGTGGGAAGAGGCATGGATTATATCCTAATCTGCCTAGGAAAGGTAGAGCCATGGGGATGCTCAGTAAGCAAGAGTAGCAAGAACAAGACCTTAGGTATTGTTTCCTGGTGGAAGGAAGCGCATGGATTCTCTTAGCCTTCATGTTGGGGGAATTTAGCTCTGCTCACTCCTCTTCTGAAATGCAAATCTTTATTTGCTTGTCTCTAGTAAAGCTTTCCTCGATCCAGACTGATGAGTATGAAGGACATTCCATTAAATCTTATCTTCCAGGCACACAAGCTCTCTGCAATTCTTCCTCAAGCCAGACCAAGATGGTATTTGCAGGAGAAAAGATTTTGCCTTCATGTCTAGACTCACTCCATTCTGAGGGATACTTCTCTCCTTCCTGCCCCACGTTTTCAGAGAACTCAGCATCTAATTCAATACTTATCTGCACTGGTTGCTGCCAAAAGGCAGCCATGAAATGCCAGGCTTCTGGTAAGGGGAGATTTAGTTGGGAGGCCATGAATTGGGACTTTTCCCTGTAAGATACTGAGGGAAGCAACCCCAGCAGGTGAAATCATGGAGTATATTAGCAGAGAAAACAAGAAGCTTTGAGAATCGAATCTTCGCACACTGAGGGTAGTGCCCGAAAGTCCTAGCTAGCTGTGATGTCAGGAGATGAGGAGGCTCACTGAGGAGTTGCAGGCAGAGAAGACACACTGGACTCATTCTGGGTAAAGGCTGCTGCTAGGCAGCCAGATGTTGGCAGGTACTCAGTCCACACGGACATACACATAGGTTGGTATAAGGTCATACAGAAGTAGGCTCACAGCCTACAGATAGGTATGTACTGGCAGGCTGGTGAAGGTAAAGTCTCTGGTTTTGACCTTAAGGCCATATTTATAAAGAACCTACACAAATGTCACATTTTCCCAGAAATAGTTACATAACACATCACATCACTACATACTTTTGTTTTCTCTGGATATCTGGTATCTGCCTTTTTTTGTGTGCTGGTGGACATAAAGCCCCACAGATGTCCAGTGTTAGCCATCTTGGCCCATGCTGGGTATCCATCTCACTGCCATGTTGTCTAAACATAAACTGGTAATTATGACCTTCTGTTCCCAGCAGTTGTATACTTGCAATCCCATCACTGAGGAGGCTGAGCCAGCCATTAGGCGTGCTATGAATTTGAGTTACACTGCTGTGAGCTAGACTGGGTTATATAAGCAAGACGTCTAAACTCCACGTGTCCCCAATCAGGATAGACTAGAATCTTTAGCAACGGCAAGAGGAAGGGGACTCAAACTTACATTTTCAAAATGAAAAGTTCCCAAGTTTTGAAAGACACTGAGGTTGTGCTCTTGGGTTCAGGGTCAAGTTGTCTGAGGTGAGAGCTTCTCTCAGTGTTACCACGAGCAAGACTGCACTCCACACAGGTCCCAGTCTGAGACGGCCACTGCACAAAGTTTACTTTGATAGCTTCAGAGACTTTTTTAACCAAAAACCATACAACCAAGTCTATATTTATGTTCTACATATTTCTGTTTCCCAGAAAGAAGGCAAAAGACTACTGTCCTTTTTGAGACTTGTTGGGTCTGTTCTGACTCTTTCTCTAGGTGAGAGGAGATGGGCAGCTGTTGCTCCCTGATCTGCTCACAACACACCTGGAGTTCTTTTGTATCCTGTTGGCTTCAGGTTCAGCACTGACCAGTGGAAACTTCTTTTCAGAGGATTTAAACAGCATCCCGCAGGAATGTGGGAAGTACAAAGGCTTAATACAATGAAGAAAAACAGAGAGGAAGAAAGGGCATGGAGTTTTTTCAACATTTTAGCATTGGTGTATGAAAGATTAGTTTTCTCTGGCTTTACAGAGCAAAGTTAGAGTCTATAGGTAAGAGCTACAAGCTGAGCTCAAGATAGTTCAAAACAGGGGTGGGACTGCGTGCAAAGTCAGGATTGTTTCTGCTCTCCACTTCTTCCGATCACTGGGCTAAGCAAACAATACAGACAACTGCAGGAGAAGGGAAGGCTATCCAGGTGGAGGGAACAGGAGGTGACTACAGCATCTCTGCTAACTCCTCCACTCCATCTTTCTGAGTCAGTTGGTTCTTTTGGATGGAGAAAGTACTACTGGAATCTAAAGTCTGTACTGCAAGATGTTCTCCACTCTACTGAAGACTCCAGGGACACATTTTGGTGAAGTGGGTTTATTCAAGGCTGATCCTAAGGAAAAAGGAGACGACTTCCCTCTCTCAAATCTCTATACACAGTGAGACAATGGGCAGAAAAATCCCAGGAAGGAGCAAGTCTTTTCTTTTTCCTTCTTGAAAGTCTTCTAATCTCCAAGTTCTGGGCCTGACAAGCATGCACTTGTTCTCAGATAAACCATTTCCCATGGACACAAGGAGAGGAAGGAGCATCCTTTGGGGAAAAGACTGTGGGAGGGGATAAAGGTAACAAAAGATTCATGGAAAGATTAGAAGGCAGGCAAAAATAAACATCATTTTATGACCTCACAATCCCTACCGTTCTCCTGCATTTGTTTGAATGCATTAATAATAAACTCAGAGTCACCAATAATGTGTCGGTGTCGAATTAAGGGCAGAAATCAAAGTGCTTCCTCTTGGTATCACCTGACTAAGAGCAAGCCCAGATTTGAATTCTCTAATTCAGTCTCCTGGGTCTTCCTTCATCCTGTCTGCCTGTTTTATGAGTCGGAATCTATTCCTGTCTAAAGGCTGTCTTGTGAATCTGTTCCTGTGTCTGTTTGTCCCTAAGTGTCTATCCCTAACAGAGAGCTTTGTTCTCTGTTTTATTGAACAGCACAGAAAGTATCACATGGGAAAGGAATGAGGGATCCTTAACAGTAATCTTTAACAGAGTTTTATAAATGATTAAGTCACTGATTCTAATTGATCCAGATAACAAACAAACATTATCAAGCAATAGCTGAATGCTTTGTTCAGCATTTGGGGTGGCTATCCATTTTATAAGGCTGCTTTCCACTTGTATCTGCTGTTTTCAGCAAATGATTATCATAACACATGTTCAAACATATATGCAGTATTCCAGGATCAGGGGCATGAAAGAATATTAAGATTACAACTGTGCATTAATTTAGGCTGTAAACGTTGATTGCATGGGAGAGTCAAGGCAAGTAAGGTCGGTTGTTACATTGCTCACTTAAAGGCAGGTTAAACAAACAGGCTGAGTAGTCTTAAAACAGTAGGAGAGCAGTCTTAAGAATTTTTTTAATTTTTATTTATTTTTTATGTGTACTAGTTACTTGTCTTCATGCACACCAGAAGAGGGAATCAGATCCCATTACATATGGTAATGAGCTACCATGTAGCTGCTAGGAATTGAAATGAGGATCTCTGGAAGAGCAGTCTGTGCTCTTAATTACTGAGGCATTTCTCCAGACCCAGTCTTAAGTCTTAAGTGACCTTAAGATGTAATATTAACTCTGGCTCTGAGGACCATCAAAGGCCTCCGTCTCTTAGAATGTAAGAATTACTTTTATAATAATGCATACCTATATCCTCCAAAATAAATCAACTTAATGAGTATGTTATTCTGGATTTTTTTTAACTTTTTTGAGGCTCTCACTGAAGCCTAGGTAGAAGTGTTAGTATACCTTTTGCCTCAGCTTCTAAAGTGCTGCAATTACAAGTGTGAGCCCCCATGGCCAGCACTCTGCACATTTTTTTCTTTTTGGCACTTCACACTTAGTATAGTATAAACGCTATTTACTTTCACTGCTACGAAGGTCTTTGAAGAAACAGGCACTCATGTTAGAAGGATGAATTTCTAGCAGGCTCACATGGCTGTGACGCTCAGGGAAGAACACATTGAAAAGCGGAGATGAATGAATTATTGATGATCTCAGAGACTCTCTGACATTGCCGTTTTTAGCAACTGTCAAGCACCCTGTAAACAGAACATGCTCTGTCTTGAGTCTTGATCACCGCGGTGCAGACGCAATTCAAAAGCTATTCCAGGAGCAATCTTGCTCCACTTTTATTTTTGTTTTCACCTCAAACTCGGACAAATTTCTTCTTGAAATTGCTAACATAGCTACGTTATCGGAAATGACTGAAGTTGAGACTCAAAGAGCAGAGTTCCTTTGTTAAAATGAGTATAACATCCTGTAGCCAGGAAAGGAAATCCACTACTCTAGTCCTGATGCACACATTAGGCATATGTGTTTATACATATGTATGTGTATGTGTAGAGACAATATGTATGCAGAAGATGTTTTCTTTCAAATCTTGAATGTAAGTATGCTCATTCAAGTTACATTAAGTACAGTTTATATTACAAAGATAAACGCTAAAACAAATACAGATCTCCTGCCATGGGAGAATGGGAAGCAACTCCAAAAGTCAGTTATGTTCTCTCAGCTGCTTTTGCATCCCTTCTAGCATCCCCAATTATAAATCTTTCAAGTTTAAAAGCCAGCTAAAATGGTGAAATACACACTTAGCTTCTCCTTCTCTTCCTGGCAAAGGAGGTCCTGAGCAGTAGGAACAATTTTTGCTCCTCATAACCTTTTGGTCATAACTAGGTGTGTGAATGGCATGAGACTACATTGCTGAGGGGCCAGATAACATCAGGGTAACACCTGGGTCCAGACAGACTAGAACTTTCTAGTGCTAGGTGAAATCAAATTACAAGGTCAGAATGTTCAGTCTTATTCCTAACCTCTTGGAGTAAGGTGAGAGGATTCATTTCAAACTCAAACACCAGTGGCTATTGATTCAACCAGTCAACAACACTTATAAGACTGTTAAAGATCAAGGCTGCTGGTCAGTGGTGGAGCACTTGCCTATCAGGCAAACCATCCTAGGCCCAACGCCCAGCACAACAAAGAAAGTAAATAAAGCATAAGCAAATACCACCACCATTAAAAACTCCTGAGCGAGGTTCTGGTGACCACACAAATGTGCTGAGAGGCTGGTACCCCTGGGGAGAGCATGGGAGCCCGTGCAGCCCCAAACCCAAGTATTTCTGTTCAAATGGTCCTGAGTTGTATTCTTTCTAATAAATCACTAATCATAAGTACTTTACTGAGTTCTATGGGGGCCCTGAGGATTGGAATACCTACCAGAAAGACCAAACTGAGAACGGAAGTAGCTAATCTCACAAGCTCTCAGCTGTCCCAGGAAAGGGAATTATCTTTCACAACTGTGTTTTTCTACCCCGCCCCATCTTTCACTACTGCTGACTTGAGTTAACAGTAAAATCAAATATGCACATTCCTTTTCTTTTTCTGTAAACTAGAGCACTGACATGGGCCCCAGAGACGGACTGAGAATTTCTCTCCTTAGTTTTGGTCAAAATTGTAATAAACTCATTTCCCCATTAACATGTTTTATTCTTATTATGGGTTCTGACCCAGAGCCAGGTCTTATTCACTATGAATCATGCCAAGGAAGGAGTCAAGAAATCCAAGTTTCTATTCTGCACAAGCACAGCAGAACTGGGGCTAGCCTGGTCACCTCCTTTGAACACTTTTTTTGGTATTTTGAGACACGGTTTCACTGTGTAGCCCTGGCTATCCTAGAACTCACTCTAAACACCAGACTGCCTCGAACTCACAGATATCTGCCTGTCTGTGCCTTTCCAGTGCTGGGATTAAAGGCATATACTACCACTACCCAACTTTAGCATAATTTTTATTAAATTTGTTCTTAGGCAATTTCCCACATGTACACAATCATGCTATCCATTCTTGTCCCCCACTTTCCCTCATATTACTACTTCCTCTCTTTCCAATAATTCTCTCTCTTATGTTATTATCTATTTGTTTTATGACGTACTGAGAATAAACAGGCCATCTTAGTGACCACGGGCTTAGAGTTATCCTTTGGAATCTGGTGGGCTCAGCAGAGGGCACACAACTAAAGACAGTGGTTCCCTCCTCTCCCAGAATATATTAATATCTAATCATTCAGAAGTAAAGGTAGGTCCCTGTGATCTACTCTCTGTTCCTTGATAGATTGCTGAAATATCCAATCTCGTGTGGGTGTAATACACATAACTTCAGTTGTGAGCTAACAGTTGCAATATTTGTTAGCGATTTCCTTTTTAAAATCCTATACAAACACTCTACTACTGAACTACATCCCCAACCCATGGGTACCCCATAGATGGCTGGTGCTTGGAGCTGGGGCATTCTTACGGGACTATGCTAACTCTAGGTAGAGTCAGAAATCGTGTACATTGTTGGGTACCCTGTTGATATTGAAGTGCAGGACCAGTGTGGGAAAATGATGTGTATTTGATTGTAGGGAGAAAAGAAGCAAAGGTCAAATATTACAGTTTAAAGGACACATTTGTGTGTCAAGCTGATGAGGGGTGTATTTGTGACAGTTAATTTTGGTTATTAACTTGATTGAGTTAAGAAATACTGAGGGGGAAGCTGGAGAGATGTCTCAGGGGTTAAGAGACTCTTCCAGAGGACCTGAGTTCAGTTCTCAGGACCCACATGACAGTTCATAACTGTCAGTAACTCCAGTCCCAGGTATAAAACACACACATGGTGTACAGACACATATGTAGGCAGAATACCTATTCACATAAAATAAAATAAAGGTTAAAGTCTGGCAGTGGTGGTACATGCTTTTAACCTCAGTATTCTGGAAGCTAAGGCAGGTGGATCTATGAGTTTAAGGCCAACCTAGTCTACAGAGTGAGTTCCAGGACAGCAAGGCTACACAGAGAAACCCTGCCTCAAATGAACTCCCAAATAAAATAAACAAATGAAAATAAAGGTTAAAAATATTAAGAAGAAATGTCTATGGCATTAGTGAGACCCAAATTTGAGTGTGTCTATGAAGGCATGTCTAGAGAGGATTATATGAAAAGAGAAGACCCACCCTGAAGGTAGGTGGCACTATCTCCTGGACTGGGGTCCCAGACTGAATAAATGAAGAGTGAAAAGGGAAAACCAGTTGCTTCCCCTCAGTTATCTGGTCATAGCCTGGAAAAAGGTAATTAATACAGTAAAGGTCTTTGATACTATTTCCAAGTTTCCCTGAAACGAGCTGTGCTTCTTCTACAAATACCCCACATTTTTTACAGACATATAGGACTACAGGCCTCCATATATCTCAAATTACTGTTAACTATCCATTATATCACAATTCAATTTCATATGCCAAATGGACATACTGGGTTTGGATAAAGGATGACTCATACAGAAAATTTCTGGTGTTATAAGAATTAATTTCTTAATTATGACATTTGAGCGTTTCAGCTGTTGAACATCCTGAACTATGGACTTTCACCCACAGTCCCTCTTCCACATCCTCTTTTTCTGTACCTTTATGGTTCTTAGTCTTGTTCTCCTTAAAGGTCTTTGCTCAAATGCTGCTTTCCCAGTAACACCAGTTAAGGAACTGCTGCTTCATTCTACCTGCCTCTCCTAATTCTTTTTACTTCTCTCAAAGGGTTTTACTCTGTTTTTTATCTTTTTCATTTTAATTGTCTATGTCTCTCTACTCCTAGAATGTATGCTCCTATGCTAAAGAGTATGTCCCCTCCCTCAAGGCCTTGATCAAGGCACGATCAAGGACATCCACTGAATGAGTACTTGAGTGAATAGTAGAAGGGCCAAAATGAGTCAAAGCAATCCTATCCAACCAGCTCCCTGCGCTTCCTAGTGGCCCATGAGGATGCCTGTCTCAATCCACACAGAATCACTGGTCGAGGAAATCACTGTATGGAGGCTCTGACAACTAGTAGAGAGACTGGTAGTGGTAGCTATGGCTTCCCTCATCTTCCTGCCAACAAAGTCATCTTTCCATGCTATTTGATTGGCCAAACTAGCCTCAGAGAACAGCAGGCAGCTTCCTGAGATCTCCTTCATACCTGTTGTTATCCACATAGCGGATCAGCATGGGGTAGAAGGCGTAGAGGTCCCTGCAGAGGACGGCAAACTCGTCCAGGATGAGCAGCTCAGCCTCCTGGGTGTCCCCCTTGCCATCCGTCTTCAGCTGCTCCTCCTCCTGCACAGTCTTGACCGCCTTCTTCTTTAGTTTGTCCAGGGTGGGGATGAAGTGGCTTCGCAGCAGGTCAGGCCTGGCTTTGCTGATGATCGGCTGAGCGTACACTGCATTTGCAAACAAAGCACCCCATCTTATTCCATGTGTTGTGACCATTAATGACAATGAAAGGGAACACTGAGGAATCCATCAACTCAGGATGGTACCTGTGTCTAGCTCTTTCCTTTAATCTTTCCTTGGTATCTCCCTCTCATAAAAGTTCATAGTGGAGGTTGGGCATCTAGACCAGCCACAGGAGAAGGTCCCAACACTACTCAGCTCCTCCAGCCCCACCCCATATGAATTCCTCATGTATGCATGGCCTATGCCATACCTCTCCTCTCTTCTAACAGACTATCTTGCAGCATCTGACAGTCTGTCTGTGTTGGTCTTGTTCGGCCAGCTATATTTCATAACCCTGAAGGAAGCCTGTTCACAGGAAGAGTACTGTACTGACCTGGGAGCAAGCATTGAGGGTGTGATTTCTATTGAGGTGACAGATATGTCAGTTACCCTGACCTGTCATTACTCATAGAAGTCATACTGTGCCCCACAAATGTGTATAATTTTTATGTGTTAAAAATAAAAGATACAGGTATGCTTATGTGTGTATGTACACACATGCTTTCCAATTACAATAGCCCAGTCAACTTCTAAGTCCTCAGCACTGGCATGGCATCTTCTTTGGGCTTCAAAGGAGGGTGGCTTCAATGCGCTGGGAAAGACTGGGGCATTGCTAGAAGTAGAGAAGCTGAACAAGAAATCAGCAGGACTGCAATGTTGGCCTTTTGTAAGAAGAATGATGGAAACCCACATGTCCTACCCCCTTTTTTATAGCTCATTGACTAGATACTGGTTATGCTGTTATGAGTTAAGTCAGCAGAGCTGAATAGTCTGACTATAAGAGTCAGGGTAATTGCAGGAAAGAAGTGAAATGAAGTTAATCTATCCTGACCCATTGACAGTGGACATTTGAATGTCCATTTTGACATTTCTTGAGCTCAATTAAGTTCAATTAGGAAAAGTTACATTCCAGGGGCCTCTCTTTTTCATCTCATTTCCCCCTATGTTTTGTTTTTCTATTAAAAGAGAGATAGCTTCAATCAGATAAGGTGAAGGTAGCCTTTTGACGACAAGGAGTCCTGACTTCTCAGCACTCTTCCAGGCATAGGATTGCTGCTGTACCTAATTGAGCTTGAGATTGCTACTTAAAACTTGCAGTAGTCCCCAGGAATTAAGCGGTCACACTGAATGGGATCTTGATTTGTTGCAGGAAGGACAGCTTAAGTTCTGTTCCCATCAGTGCCCCTCAGAGTAGTGACAGGTACTCTTGGGAACAGCCTTCTCTAACCTCAGGTTTACAGATGAGAACCCATCAAATCACCTTATGATTGATAACCTTTTTAGGGTCATTGGTAATAAGGGGCTGGCTACTCTGCTTATTTTATGTCCACAGGGTCTGTGCTATCCAGCAATCAAAACAGGTTTAATTTTAATCTCAGTTTATTTCTGAGACAGAAAGGAGGTAGGAGTATTTTCCACTTGCTCTTCTAGTAATGTGTCTATTCACCTTCTAGGAAAAGTCACTATGTAGTGTTGTGCTCCTTGTAGCCTAGCTTTGGCAGTTCATGGCCCAGGAGGTTGTATGGGGCGGGGGCTGGGACAAACGGACTCCATGTTCTAAACTGAAGTTGCATCCAAAACAATGGTTTTCCAGTGTTGAGCGTCCCAGACTCCAGTTTGACATACAGGATGCTAAATATTCATGGTTTCTTGAGTGTGGGAAGTACATTCATTTTCCAAAACTTTTCCTCTTTTGGTTGCTTCAAGAACAGAAAATTGGCTAATAGCATTCATTAAGAGCCTACTGCAAGCCAGGAGTTAGAGGGATACAGAGAGAGAGAAAAAAAAAGTCAAGGAAACAAAGTGCTGCTATTATTAGCTACATTCAAGCCAGTCTTAGAAAACACAACATGAAATGCAAATGCTGAACGACATTGAGGAACTTGGCACAGCACGGATGGGAGTGAGTTTTACGTACTTACCAATAAATTATAGATAATTAGGAACAAAAGAGCTAATGGGGTTTCTTAAGCACCCCAAACAAATAAAGCAATGATCATCACAGGGGAGTGCAGCTGGTCTAAAGGGCTCCTCGAAGATTGGAGGGGCCTGGATTAGGAGGGGAGTAGGGCTGGAGAAAAGTATGTCTGCTCAGTTCACTGTGTTGTTTTGTTTGAGACAGGGTCTCACTTGGCCCAGGCTGGCCTTTAATTCCTATGTAGCCAAGGCTGGCCTTGAATTTCTGATTGTCTTACCTCTGCCTCCCTTGAGTTCACATTGCAGGGCTGTACCAACACAGCTGGTTTATGTACTGCTGGGGATTGAATCCAGGGCTTCATACATGCTAGGAAAGTACTTTACCAACTGTGCTATACCCCCAGCTCCCAGTTTGCTTCTAAGCAAGTGGGAGGTAGGAGATGAAAAAGCAGAGCAGAACTTGCTCAAACTCGTTATAGAACTAACAAGAGTTCAAAGAGAATCTGGCTGCTTTAACTGCAGGGCCAAAGACTGAGAGAAAGGGCATCGGTACCTGCGATACGCTTCATCCAGGAGGCCTCATCAATGCCCAAGTTGTTGTTGATGATTTTCAGGATGTTGCCCAGGATGAGGCTGAGGTGTTCAGATGTGACCTTGGTGCAGCAGGGCCCTGTGCTGGGCAGCAGGTTCTCAGGTCCCCGCTCCCACCAGTAAGACAGGTAGTTGCAGAGCATAGGCAAGATCACTTCAATGACATGGGGCATCTCCATGTACCGGGCACCTGACTCGGCCAAGCTATTGATTTCCTTCATCAGGCCTTCCAGCTGGGGGATGTCAGGACACATCTCTTCCACCTTGTCTGGCATCCCCAGAACTGACCAAGAGAGTACAGGAAGAAGAAAGGCACAGTGATTCAAAGGCACAGTGATGGAGCATACCCTTCTTCCAGTCTTTAGATCTAAATTTCCACTGCAGAACCTTAAAGGAGTGATCTTGAATCAAAGCAGTCTCAGGACTCAAGTTGTGTGTGTGTGCAGACTTATAGTTTCCAGGGGCATTTTCTTAAATGTCAAGCTGAAGTCAGAAACTCGTACCTAAACAAGCACCACGGAGGCAATGCTGAGGGATAGAGCATAAGACAACTTTGTGACACACAGATTCTTGGCTATTCCCCCCCTGGACTGCCTGTTGGGCCTTGGTGTGACCACTGCAGAAAAGGTAGCATGGGGTAAAACAACTCCTCAACATTCAGGAGTTGAATTATTGCTTGCTCACCCAGATCATTTCCGCACTGCTGTAAAGGGAGAGGCAAACAGTCCATCAAACACTCCTGTAGCAGGACTGGAGACTCTAATACTTAGCATCTAGTTGAAAATACACTGAGGAAAAAAAATCATGGATTGATTTTCTGCCTTTACAACAGAAATGATCAATAACCTCAGGCGACTTAATTGACTTTCTGTCAGTCGTTCACTTTGTTGTTGAAGAAAGCATATTGACAGGGACTAGTGAGTTAATCCCCTCTTCTCCATTTCGCATGACTGAGGGCAGTTCACTGGATAAGGACAGCCAGGATGAAATGAAACTAGAATTCAACATTACAGCAGAGAGGATTAGGAGATTATTTTAAAAAAAAGCAGAAACAACAACAATAAAAGAGGATTATTTGACCTGTTCCCTTTAAAATAAGGAATACTTTTCTCTGCAAAATAGGGGGAAGATAGTAACAGTGTCTTGAGGTTCTTGACAGAGCCCTGACAACAGACAGACAGACCACAGGGCTAGAAGACAAGACTCAGGAATAAAGTCATGCAGTTTTAGCCACCTGCATCTTTACAAAGCTGTCAAACACACACACACACACACACACTAGAGAAAAGGCAGCCTCTTTAACAAGTGGTGCTGGAAAAAAACTCGTTTTTCACATGTAGAAGAATGAAACTAAATTTGTAGCTGTGATTTCAATGAAAAATATCCCCTGCAGGCTTATGCATTTGAACACTGGGTCCCTCACTGGTGGTGCTGTTTGGGAAGGTTATGAAACCTTCAGGAGGTGGAGTCTTGCTGGCCAAAATACGTCACTGAAGGTGGGATTTGCTGGCTCATAGACTCACTCCACTTCCTACTTGTTCTCTCAGCTTTCTTTACTCAAATAAAGTTTGATCAGCGGCTTCCTGCTCCTACCGACAGGCCATGCTTTCCCTCTATTATGGCTCCTAGCCTTCTGCAGCCATAATCAAAATAAATAATCTACATGTTGTTTTCGGTCATGAGAAGCAACCAATACAAACAAGTCAATTCACAATGGATTAAAAACTATAATGCCACCTATAGTCTATTGCAATGCTGGTTGTTGGTAGAGGATGAACCTGTCTTGTACTTTGCAGCAGAAAACATGGGCAACAAACTGGGACTCCTGGGAGGCCAACACAAACAAGGTAATTTTACATATAAACCTGCAGAGTAAATAGTTAAGTGCTGAGAACTCAAACTTTTCATTGGGAGCTCCACATACAGAACAATGCCAGCTATTACAGAGGCAACTGACACATTTATTTGCTGTCACAGTTATACATGAGAAAGCTCATGTGTCGTGTTTAAAAGTCACATAGATACTGCATTACCATAAATACTTCTTTCTCTCACATAAGAAGAACAAGGAGTTACATATACAAATAAAGAAAGTCTTCCTTTAACTAATTGCTTTCTTTAATTAATCTGGCTATGATGACTTGGGTTAGTGGTCTTTTTCCTCCAATCTTTGGGATTAACAGTTGGTGCATTGGAGTCATGAGAATGACCTTTAGAAATTATTTATATGTACAATAATTGGTCCTTGAATGGAACCAACATTTGTGATTCAGGAGGTATTTTGTGTTCCAAATGCCACACAATAAACTCAGTGAACTCTGATGAATTAGCTACTCGAAGTCAGCCTCAAATGAGTCCTGTTAGCAGCAGACACAGAGTGTTGGTAAAGTCATTCGAACACACTGCTCTTGTAGTTTCTAGATAATGTCTCTCATGGTGAGATGCAGGACCTCAGGCCCTACTCTAGGTCTACTGAGTTAGAAACACCAGTGACAGTGGTGATCTTCATCACAGTGATTCTGAAGCCACACTGGGTAAAATTCTAAAGTACTCTCATGTTCTCCAAAGAGCCCTTCACCCAAAGAGCACTGCCCCTTTGTAAGACAAGCTGGCGGTTGACACTGGAACTGGACCTCTTTTCTCTGTGGATGGTTAGTCCAACAGGGTGTGGAAGGTAAGCAGGGTGGCTGGGGACAGGATGTTTCTGCCAACCCAATACTCTGATTAATAGGCTATGTTCATGTGACTAAGGAGTTTTGCCATTTGGAATGAGTGTCATAAAACACTATTAAACTTTTTCTTAGGAGTATCTTAACTTCGGATTAGAAAATGCTACAGGTTCTTAGAGTACTGAGGCTTTTAATATAATTAACTCCACTGGCACAACACCAATCATCAATTAATAGAGATGTCCAACTGACAAAAGGTTTGATACTATAAATCAGTTCATTCATTTTAAAAACATGCCATCATTTATCACCTTCAACATCCTTTCCTCTCCTTGTTCCTTAGGCCACCCATTTTGTAATGAATGACATCTACTGTCTTATGATCCATTAAGCTATCAGTCATTCTTCAGATAATCCTGTGTATCCCCAAATACATATTGATGCACATATAATTTTTTAAAGAGGCACATGCACACTCAGCATTTACTTTTTGCTTATTTAAGTCAATTGTGAAAAGCAGGGGACTTGGGTGCCAAGTCTCATAGTATGTTACCCGTGAAAGGTATTAGGTGCAAGGGATCTCCTAGTCCCTCTAAAAGGCAATGATGTCCCAAAATGGCAGTCTGGGATTAACTCAGGCTGCATATGTTTACATGTAACATCCCTCAGAAACCTGTGGAATAGGTTTCTGTTTGCCAGAAAGACCTCCTTTCCTTATCTCCGCTGGCATCTGGCGAATGGGGCATCTGGTTCTCTACTGGTGAATACTTGTGACATATGTCAAAGCCCATGCTAACCGCCAGTCTCCACTGCTGTTCTAGTTCAGGAAAATTATTAGCGGTCTTACCTAAACTGTTCTGGGGACCCTTTCTTGGGGCAGGGTGTTCTTAAGATGTGAAATAAGAAGCAGGAGGGAATAAAGCTTCGGTGGTTGTGCATTCTGCAGTCTAGGTTAAAAGGACAGTGTGAGAAGGTGTGCCTAGGACCTCAGGACAGTTTGAGATATAATGCTTGAAAATGAAAAGAATTGATATGGAGTGGAGCCATTCATTTGTAGTATGTATCCATAATTTAAGAAACTCAAGATGGAATGGATTTTAATTTAAAATGGTTTACTATGATCTTTATGTCTCTTAATACTGACTAGGTCTATAATTTGGCAGTTTGGGCTTCAAATTTCATCAAGTCACCAGAGTTCTACTGGAACC
>LOJH01008824.1:15301-28820 GCA_001685095.1 Ellobius talpinus
AGAGAGAGAGAGAGAAAGAGAGAGAGAGAGAGAGAGAGAGAGAGAGAGAGAAAGCATGGCTACACGCCAGGGTCAGATGACAACCTGTAAGACTTGTTTTCTGCCTTCCTGCTATGTTGGTTGCAGGAATCAAATGCATGTCACCAAGCCTGGTGGCAGATGCCTTTACCCACTGAGCCATCTTGCTGTCTTTATTGTGTCTATACTTTAGAGCTAAGCATAGAGATCATTCTTTACTTGTTACGCAGAATATTAATACTAGAAGTGTTCTGTGAGACCACAGACCACAAAATCCAAAAAAGTCTTGAAATTACTTTTTACCACAGAATAGGCCCTTCTACAGTTCCAGTGAAATTCTAGGCATGTGGGCAGACAGCAATTCATTCCACAGCCCTTCAGATATTGTTGTCCAAATTCAAGTAGCTCTTTTACCTCTTGCCCTTAACTATAGAAACCTAGAAAAATTTCAGCCAACTCTACTAAAAAAGTATACCAGTAGAGGTAGAGAGATGGATAGGCACTTAAAGGCACATTCTGCTCTTGCAGAGGACCTGAGTTCAGTTCCCAGAACCCCCATTAAGCAGCTCACAACTTCCTCTAACTCCAACTCAAGGGGATCTACTGCCCTCTTCTGGCTTCTTCAGGAACTACACTCACAGGTACAAACAGACACAAGACAATCAAATCTTTAAATAAAATTCTAAGGACTTGCTAAGGACTTCAAAACAATTATAAACTAGAAAATTCATGGCAGAAGATGTTGCCTAGCTCAATTATTCCACCCGTGAGCCATCTGAAAACAAGGTGCTTATTGAAGGCTCTATGAAAGAGCTCTGCATGCCTCTCCCTAGCTTCTCACGGCCCTGGCCATCTGTGGCATTCCCTGCCTATCTGGATCATGCCACGCAATGTTTCTGTACTCGCCTTCCTGGTTTCCTAAATCTGTCTCTCCGTATCTGTCCTCTTATTATAAAGACTCTATTTGAATTGAGGTCTCAGTTTAATCCAAGTTGATCTCATCCCAACTAATTTACATCTTCAAAGATTATTTCAGATGGAATCAGGAAAGATGCCTCAGTAGTAAAGTGTTTACTAGGACCTGAGTTCAATTCCTAGAATCCACATAAGGAATACCAGGTGTGATATGGTGCGCTAGTAATGCCAGAGCTGAGAAGGCATAACAGGTTGATCACAGGCTCACTGGTCAGACAACCTAAACTACTGGTGAGCTCCAAGCAGTAGGAGGCCCTGTATCAAAAGTCAAGCTGAAGAAGCCTGAAGAATAACACCCAGAACTGACTTTTAGTCGAGAGAGAGAGAGAGAGAGAGAGAGAGAGAGAGAGAGAGAGAATAGAGAGAATTGTTTCAAAATATATTCAGAATTCAGGTCCCTTAGGGTTTTAAGTGTATATTACTTTGGGGGGTAGAATAATCACCCCCACTTAGCCTGCTACGAACATTGATTCAAATATCTGGAGAAGAATTTCATGCCTCTATTATGCTCTTTTATGTTGCAGCTAATTTTTTCCCTGCATTTATTGTGTGGAGGTGAGGGTGCCACAAGCATTCCACAGCATGCATGTAACTGTCAGGGGACAACATACAGGAGATCAATTCTCTCCTTCCACCATGTGGTTCTCATGCATAGGACTTGGGTCATCTGGATTAGCAGCTGAGTCATCTTGCTGGCTCCTCCATTACCCTTCTCTTCTTTAGCCTAACACCTTGAGTACAGATATGCCTATAATGTTTTGTTCTGAGGTCTTCACCTTCTAAGTCAGCCGTTGTTGTTTTCCAAAGTCCTCCTCAAACTGATGATGATACAAACCAGAAATATTATTATATATTTTAAGCATCACTTCCCCCAAACCAAACTTTATGAAAAGAATTATTTGTGCGCTTCCATATCTAGGAAACAGAATAAGGTTTTGTCTAACTCATAATTTAGTCCAGTGAGCAAATGCCTTGCCCCTTTGATCTTGTACCTAGTGATCCAAGATGGGAAAGATATGACATTGGAAATCATCCCCTCTGTCCTGGTGCTGACTTTTATACTCCACTGGGTGCTTTTCAGATTGTATTTTACTACCTGTGTCAAAGACCAATACTGGTCAAGACTTATTACCCACCAATGAGCTGTAAAGAGACTGTTGAAAAGGGCATCAGAGGCTCCTGGAAATATGGATCATGCTCTACTAGGTCAAAATGCCCCTGGTCCAGACTTTATTAGCATCCGAGTTTCATGACTGCCCTTTCAGCTCTGCTGCGGAGCCTCCCAAAGCAACCCAAGCCTTCAAGTGTCAAGGATTGCAGAAGGATGACAGTATTGAGAGCATCCTCATCCTATCCTCAGACACCAGAAAAAGGACCAAATCTCCATTCATTCCACCTTGTGATTCTTTGCTGGCTCCCACAGGATTTCTTCCTTCTATTGTTTGTTCTTTCATCTTTCTTTTAATTTCAATTTATTTCTATAAGAGCATCAATTATTTCTATTAAATTGACCTATTTTGTGTGTAGATGCGTGTGTGCATATGTGCATATGCCACCGCAGTGGTGTGGAAGCCAGAGGATAGCTTTGGACAGTCAGTTTTCCATTCACCATGTGGGTCTCAGCAATCAAACTCAGGTCATGGGGGTTGGTGGCAAGCACTTTAATTTATGGAAATAACTTGCTCTGCTCCTTAAAAAGTTTTTTTGAGGCAGAGTCTCATGTAACCCAAGCTGCCCTCCAACTCACTCTTTACTTAGTTGAGGATAACCTTGGCCAAGGAAGACTTTAAGTCCTGCCTTCACATTCCAAGTGCTGGGATCACAGGTGTCCACTACTGTGTTTGGTTTAAGCAGTGTTGTGGATCAATTCCAGAGTTTTCTGCATGCTAGAAATGACTTTCAACTGGCTACACTGATCCAAAGGAGACTAGATGCTACATCCTATTTTAGAGTCTGATAGCAGATAAAAATAAAATAAATGCCAAGAAGTACATGGGTGCTTGGACCCTATACATGTTCATGTAGCATCTGCATTAAAAGTGTGAACTTATTACTTATCAGGTGAAAATGACCCTGGTCAACCGAAGGATCTCTCTAAGCCTTGAACATTTCACCTAGCTAATAAGAATAATAGACCTATGTGCTTCCAAAGGTTGTTGTAAAATCTTAATGAGAAAATCCCTACACTGTAAATGGCTGGGTGCATGGCAGACTGTATAAGTTTGGGTTAGTTTTATTGCAATGGTATTAAGAGAAATAAAATGCCCTAGTGATTGTGAATTTAGCACAGTCTAGAATCACCTGAAGAGAGGGTCTTAGTTGAGCAATTGTCTTTGTAATGCTGGTGTATGCTGTAGACATGTCTGTGGGAGATTTCTTTGACTGTTAACTGGAGTCAGAGGGTCTCTGGCTGTATAAGAAAGCTAACTAACATCAGCTACTGGATGAAGGTTCTGTGATGACAATTAGGGTAGTCACCAATCTGGTTACAGGAGAAGGCCAGTTCAGGCACCCTCTCCACTATTGCTAGAAGTCTTAGCTGGGGTCATCCTTTTGGATTCCTGAGAATTTCACTGGCACCCGGTATCTTCCTAACCATAATGACCCCCTCTATCAAGATGTTGCTTTCATGGCTATCCCTGTCTGTCCCTGCCCCAATTTGATCATCCTGTTCCCTCATGTTCTCATCCCTCATCCCCTCTCCTGTTCCACTCCCCACCCCAGTTTACTCAGGAGATCTTATCTATTTCCTCTTCCTAGGGAGATCCATGCATGTCCCTCTTAGAGTCCTCCTTGTTACCTACCTTCTTTGGGGCTGTGGTTTGTAGCTTGTTTATCCTTTGCTTTACATCTAATATCCACTTATGAGTGAGTAAATGCCATGTTTATCTTTCTGGGTCTGGGTTACCTCACTCAGGAAAATTTTTTCTAGTTCCATTCATATGCCTACAAATTTCATGATGTCATTTTTTTCTGCTGAGTAATATTCCATTGTGTATGTGTACCACATTTTCTTTATCCATTCTTCAGTTGAAGGAAATCTAGGTTGTTTCTAGGTTCTGGCTATTATAAATAATGCTGCTATGCACATAGTTAAGGAAGCACATGCAGAGATCCACAGCAAGGCACTGGGTCAAGTTCCTGGAATTCAATGAAAGAGAGGGAGGTGGAATCATATGAATAGGAGGGTGGGGGCAAGATCATGATGGAGAAACTCACAGAGAGCCAGCTCATCTGAGCTGTCAGCTGTGGAGCCTGCATGGGAACGAACTAGGCCCTCTGAATTTGGGTGATAGTTCTATGGCTTGGGCAGTGGGACCAGGATTTATCCCAAGTGCATGAGCTTACTTTTTGGAGCCCATTCTCTATGGTAGGATTCCTTGCTCAGCCTTGATAGACTGGGGAGGGACTTAGTCCTGCCTCAACTAGATATGCCAGGCTTTGTTGATTCCCCATGGAATGCCTTAGCCTCTCTGAGGAGTAGATGCAGGGACAAAGGGTACATAGGGTAAGCAGGAGGAAGGGAGGGAGGGGGAACTGTGACTGGCATGCAAAATGAATAACAAAAAAGAACAAAATAAAAATACAAGCAATATTCTCAGTGATACTCTGTATGTATATATATATGTTTTATTTTGAACTTTATGAGGGTGGATTATCAGATGTCTACTTATTTAAAAAGTTAGTCTCATAGAGGGTAAAGGAGTGCACACTGACTACACACATTTTTATACGTCAAACAATTAAGTACATTTTTTAACCCTACGGGTCCAAAAATGCAACTCAAGATTAAAATCTACTTCACTTTTTTTTCAATGATTAATATGAATATTCTTAATGTACTGTGAATTCCTTTTTACAGGCCATACATTCAACTCATCACAAACACCCCATCATTCTCTATTGTCTGAGATCTTTCCGGTATCTGCAAGTATTCACATATTGTTCCAATGCCTATAATGACATTGTCAGAATCATTATCCAAAGTAGAGCACGTCGAAGAGCTATGGAGCACAAGACAGGGACAGAAAGGCATGTGGGACACATTTTCAAACAGGAAAATGTGTTCACACTGTTAAATGGTCTGTCTTACTGTCCAATCCCACCTTTTTTAATGCCAGCGATACTTACTTACACATAAGTATGTAATTTATATATCATCTTATGTATCTGTTTCTTGTTTGTTTCTAATTGAAAATTTGGGTATACTTCAATGAAGTTTGACTTATTCTCTCAAAAAAAGAAACTAGCTAAGCATGAGCCAAAACATCATTGTCCCATAGTTTCTGCTTCAGTTGCTGCTTGAGTCCTACTCTGATTTCTCTCAATGATGAACTGTGACCTAGAAGTATATGCCAAATGACCTCTTTCATCCCTTTAGATTGCTTTTGAGTATTGTGCTTGACATGATTCCTATGAGGCTACATTAACCTCAAGCTGGAATCTTGACACAAATGCTTAGGAAGGTCAATAGTACAAGGTAGAGAACACACTTGAATATAAGATCAGTTCTCTCTCCCTCTCCCTCTCCCTCTCCCTTTCCCTCTTCTTCTCACAGAAAGGATCTTGCTATTCAGTCTAGGCCACTCTCAAACATGTGATTTTCCTGCCTCAGTCTCCTTTGTAATTAATTGTATAATTCCATCACTAGGCAAATACCTCCATGCTCACCTAGGTCAGATTATTTTTGGTACTATATTTAAAATCCAGTAGGTAAAAGGTTATTTTCAATGAATGGTGCTAATCAGTTGCATATACATAAGTTGAAACGAAACAATCAATATAGAACTAATTTTTGAGCCAGTGGGTAAAGGTATTTCACCAAGCCTGATGAGCAGAGTTTGATCCCTAGTATCCACATGGTGGAAAGAGAGATCTGATTTCTGCAAGCTCTTCTCTGACCTCCACACTTGAACTGTGCTGTGTTCAGGTCCACATACCTAACTCTTCACATGCTTGAAAAAGAGATGAAATAAAAAATATTCTCAAAAATCAACAGATTCCACATTACATGTACAAACTAACTTAATAGGCATGTTAACCCTACACAAAAGAGCCCAAACGGTAAATGACAAAACAAAGTTACAGGGGAAGAAAGTGTCCATGACCTTGAGTTGACCAAAAATCCTGCAGACAAGAAGACATCAGAGAAACTAAATTTTACCGCAGTGGTACCTTTGTCCCTTCAGAGAACACTGTCACAAAAAAGCAAATTACAAACCACAAATGGGAGTGCTCATAAACCATACATCTAATAAAGGACTTGTGTCCAGCATGTATTTTCAGCTCAATAATAAGATAAACACATTGATTTTTAAAATAATGAGCACATTATTTGAAGGCTTTACCAAAGATATGTCACAGCAAATATTTCCATAAAAAGGAGACACATGGCAGAGATAATTAAAGGAAGATTTATCAAGACCCCAAGAAGATAGCATCAAATCGCCGCTAGAGTCTAATTTCGGAAGATTGACAGTACAGAGAGTGGAATGTGTGTTAGTTCTTTCAATGTTTTGACAGAATGCACAATCAAAATACCTTAAGGTTCTGAGGCTGTAGCTCAGTTGATAAAATTCTTGCTTATCATGCACTGAAGTCCTGTGTTCTGTCTCCAGAACAGTATAAAATGGGCATGATGACACACACCTGAGGCAGGAGGATCAGGATTTTAAAGCTGTCCTCAACTACATAGTGATTTGGGGCTAGCCTGTGCTATATGAGATCTTATGATAGTTAGTTTTAATTGTCAATTTGACACAATCTAGAATAACTTAGAGAATGTGACTGAGGGTCATACCTGTGGGTATGTCCATGGGAAATTATCTTGATTAATTGAGATGAGAAGACCAGTTCACTGTGGGTGGCATCAATCCCTAGCCAGTGTAGAAAGAGGTCTAAACATGAGTCAGCATGCATGATTCATTTCTCCCTTCTCTTGACTGTGGATGTGATGAACTGCTTCAGTTTCTTGCCTTGAATTTCCCAGACTGGGGCACTGTAACATGGAACTGTAAGCCCAAGAAACCTTTTCCTCCTTCAAGCTGCTTTTGTCAGGGCATTTCCCTACAGCAACAGAAATGAAGCTAGGACAGAAGGGAAGAGCAAACAAGAATTACAAAAGAAATGAACAGAGAGACAGGACTTTCTCACAGTTTCAGAGCATGCAGTCTGGAGAGCTGGCTCCCTCACTTTATGCCTGAGGTGACATTGGACATCACAGCAACACCAACATGTGATAGAGGAAACTCTTCAACTTGTGGTGCACAAGAAGCAGAGAGAAGGGAGGAGTTAGTTTCATGGAAAGGCGTAGTCCCAGGAAGAAGCTGCCAGCCCCAACCTCCTAAAATTTCCAGAACTTTTCTAAATACCGCCCTACTGAGAGCCAGATGTTCAACACTTGTGCCTGTGGTGGAGATTTCATATTCAAACCATCATAACGAGAATATGCAGTGACTTTTGACAATACCATGTCACTGTTAGAATGTCAAATGGTGCAATCACTCTGGAAGAGAATTTGGCAGTTTCTTACTAAGTTAAATGTGCATTTGTCATGTATCCCAGTATTACATTTCTAAATATTTACCCACAAGAAATGAAATTCTATCCATAGAAGAATGTAAATGTTGCTTTGTTTATCGTCACTCAAATCAGCAAACAAATGTCGTCAGTTTATGAACAGATAAAAATTTGCAATTATACATAAAATGGATTCTTACTCCTTGTTATGGTTAGCTTGAATTGTCAATTTGACAAACTAGAATCAGCTGGAAAGAGCCTCTGTGAGAGGCTGTCTACAGTTGGTTAACCTGAGTCATATTCTCTTTTGTTTTATTTTTGTGTACTTGTCTGTGTGAGTGTATGTCACATGTTTATGGATGCCCTGGAAGGCCAGAGAGGGCATCAGATCCTTGAAGCTGAAGTTATAGGAAGTTGTGAGCCACCAGACATGAGTGCTGGGAAATGAACTCAGGTACTCTGGAAGAGCCTCAGTCACTCAACAAAAGTAATGACATCTTGAAACTTGTGGGCAAATGAATGGATCTAAAAAACATCATATTGAGTGAGGTAACTGAGACTCAGAAAGACAAATATCATATGTACTCACTCATAAATGGCTTTTAGACATAACACAAAAAAAATCTCCTGAGTAAATTAGAAGCATGGGGACCATGGGAGAGCATGGTAGAGGGTAGAACAGGAGGGGAGGAAGAGGGAGGAAAGTGGAGAAAAATATATAGCTCAATAAGAATAATTTAAAAAATATACAAAATAAAATACTTTTCCCACTATACTATGACAATTCATTTTAAAAGGTTAATCAAACCCATATAGTAGATTATTAATTGTATAGACATAAACTTGCCTTTGCTGTTGGGAAAGGTTCTAAAACTAACAGAAATTAGCAAAATGAAAATAATGTGTATACAGCTCTCTTCTTGCCCTATAAAGTACTTAGTGTGTTTTAAGTTAGCAATGAAATATGGAGGAGACCACAGAGGTGAGAAAAAAATAAAAGAAAGTTCTGCTTAGTTTCAGGAGACATCCTTTGCAGATGAATATCAGGGGCTACATATAAGGAGACAACATTGACTTTGGAGGTCCACCATGCTAAATGGCTGTGTGAGCACTGCAAGAAGGAATACATGAAGGTGAAGTTCGCTGAGATGTTTGGATGATGAAAGCACCCTCTGGGAACAAGGGTGTGTGGACCTTGCATCTCTGCTGTTTCCATGGAAAAGTGCTTTGTCAATTTCATCACTGTTTTCTCTCTCCTAAGAAGCCTGAAACCTGTTATTTGCTGGCCTATAACAGGGACCCACATGATGGAGTACTTACTTTACTGGAAAAATTGGAGTAATTCTTTTTGACTGTTAAGAGTACCTACTGAACTCCCTGAGTGAGTGGTTGAAGTGTAAATATCGAAGAGACTCTAAACCTGGTCTGTCCCTTTCATCTGTATGAACCAGGAACCTCATACTTTGTTTTTCCAGGTTTTGTCAGTGTGCATTCATTGCATGCATTGTTGGGTTTCGTTGAGACTTTGTCAACATGTTCTTTTAGCATGTTCACACTCTCTCACTTGCTCTCCCTTTAGACTCCTCCCTCCCCTAATCTCTCTTTCATCTTCATATATACATAGAAACAAATAGTTGATATATCTACAAAGTAATATTGGAATATCAATTTAATACAAATGTGACATTTGTCTACCTTTATCTAGATTCCTTCAGTTATCATTATGATCTCAGTTAAATACTTTTTGAAGTAAATCACATGACTTGATTCTTCTTTATGATTAAATGAAACTTTATGGCTAAATTGTGGAAATTCTGTTCTATAAGCCAATGGTATTGGGGTGACTTAGCCCTATGGGTGTAGTCTTCTCTGGGTATGTGACTAGATAAGAACTGAGGACAAGGGTTGTGTTCTCTCTCTCTCCCTCTCTCTCTCTCTCTCTCTCTCTCTCTCTGGGATGGTGAGTAAACTGGCAGAGCTATAATTTAGAGTTCCCTTTGGCCCTTGAGGAACGAAGTTACAGTGCAGTGGTGATAAGCTGGTTCTCCAGGTGCGTGGGCAGAGCAGCTGTGATGTTACCTGGACTCTCACTTCTATCTTGCAATCATTGTGCATGGATTTGATTTAATAAAAGGTAAAATAGTCTTCAGCATTCCCACTATAGTAAGTGACACATTGTCTTTGTCCATTCAACTACTGAATGACTCTTAAACTGATTCCATAGCTTAGCTGTTAGTCAAAGTCACAGTAATAAATGTGGGCATGTAGGTATCTTTGTGGAATGTTGATTTAGAGAATGAACCAAAGATTTTAATGAAGAGTTAAATTTCTGAAATATTTAGAGACAAATATCACCCAGGTCTAGGAATAGGCAAGAACATTCTGGAAATGATTCGAATAGTTCAGTAAATAATACTGAGAACTGGCAAGTGAGATTGCATGAAATAAAAAGCATATGGACATCAGAGGAAATAAGTACGGGGATGGTCTAGAGAATGGGAAAAATATTTATCCACTATATACCTGATACAGAGTTAATATAGAAATATATAAAGTATTCAAAAAACTAGACATCAAAAACAAACAACTCAGTCTATAAATGAGCTAATGAAATTGATAGACAGTTCTCAAAAATGGCATGCAGATGAACAATAAACATAAAATATCTTAAACATATTTCATCATCATAAAATGGAGCTTAAAACTATATTAATATTCTGTTACACGTTAGTTAGAATGGATATCATCAAGAAAACAAAGATCAGCAAATCCTCCTATATAGGAGAGTGCCTCAGTTACAGTTCTATTGCTGTGAAGAGACACCATGACCAAGGAAATTATAAAAGAAAGCACTTAATTGAGGGCTTTCTTATAGTTTCAGAGGGTTAGTCAGAGATTATCATGGCAGGAAGAATGGTAGCAGGCAGGCAGGCATGAGAGCTTATATCTTGACCCACAGGGAAGCAAGCAAAAGAGAGAATGAGACTTAGGCTGGGCTTCTGAAACCACAAAGCGCAAATCAAGTGACACAATTCCTCCAAGATCACACCTCCTAATCCTTCCCAAACAGTTCCCTTAACTACAGACCAAGAATTCAAGCCTATGAGCCTATGGAGCCAGTCTCATTCAAAGCATCAAAGAGCAGGACCTTTATATAGTGCTGATGGGGCCATAACTTGGTCCAGCCACTATTGAAGAAAATATGGAGATGTCTAAAGAACCTAAAAGTGTAATTACCACAGCATTTAGCTGTACCACGTCTGGGCATATGCCTGAAGTTCATCTGAATTATTCGGTAGTTGAAAAGTAAATTATGGAAATGGAAATTTCTATGAACTCATATAATATTTGGTGACATACTTATGAGTCTTGTATAAATGGAAAATTGATTGATGGTAATGGGTTATACATGTCTATATAAATACTTAGAACTTATTCTCTTTTGAAAAGGCTATCAGATATCCAAAGAGAGTTCATCCTTAAGTTAATATAAGAATAAAAACCTCCAAATAGTTCACCAAAAATTATGTGTGTGTCCCAATGAAATTCTGTAATGAGCACTAACATTAGGAATAATAAATGTTCAAAAGAAACAAAAAGGTTGCATAGCCAAAGACTCATAAATATAGCCTTCAATAGGTAAACCCAAATTGAGCACAGGTTAAAGACCACCAAATGCCCTTTTAGCCAAACTCATAGCAAATTAAAGATCAAAGAAATAAGGAATGGAAATAAGTAGATGTCTCATACGATAAAAGCTTGCCTTGCAGACACAATGACAGGCCTCAGAGGTTTGACCCCAGAATCCAGGTTAAAAAAAATGTATCCATGCATGATGGTGTGTGCTTGCAATCCTAGTACTAGAGAGTCAGATAAAGAGAATCCTTGCGACTTACTAGTCAGGCAGCCTAGCCTACTTGGAGAGTTCGAAGCCAAAAGAGACCCTTTATCAATGGATAAAAGATAGACAACACCCGAGGAATGGCAACCAAAGTGTTCTCTGACCTCCTTGTGTGCAAATATACATATATGTATATGCACATAAACACTCACACACACACTCAATGAAAGGTAAGGGGAACTCCTTTTTCATTCACAAACTTGTTCTCACTCTTTTCCCCACATAGGAAATACTTACAGCATGTAGGAAGTCAGAGCCTTGAAAGCTGCTCTGACCTCCTGTCTTGCAAAGGGTTCTGGCACCTTGAACCCCATCCTGCTTCCTCTATCCCTGTCACCATTGACAAGGCTGTTCACAGGCCCTCCCATCTCTGGATGTATCAGGACCCTGGAAAGGTTCCACTGTGTCAGGATGGGCCCAGATGCCTGATCACAATCCACCTGTTTTTATGCTTGGGTGACCTGAAAAAGTAACATCCTCTCAGTGCCTCAGTTTCCTCTGAAACAGAGGAAATGCTCTTGTGTGGTTTCTTTGGGCACTTAGAACACTGTGGAGCACACCCCCCCATCGGAACAGGGAATCCAGTCTGTCTGCTTCGGCCATGACTAGCCTGACAAAGCTCAGCAACCTTGGGCTGTCCTGTCCCTGACTGCTGTGGAATGGAATGACCCAGGACCCGGTGGCCTGGGATGGCCGAGAGAACTGTCATTGCTGGACTGGACTCCACAAGGGTAACCATGGCAACTGAGCATTAAGCTGCTTCCCTGGCTCCTCCCTCTGTCCTCCCTTCTTCATGCAGCCATGTCTGTCCTTTGCCTTTGTCCCTGAGTCACAGTTTCATGCAGTCCAGTCACTCTTGAAGGTAAACACATTCCGAATGGACTCCATTTCTTTAGCCGTGGTACACAAGCTTCTCTCTCTTCTAGAAGGAGCTGAGATGCTGTCTCAGAAACATGTCTTGGGTTCCTGTTTAGGAAATACTGGGATTGAGTCTCTTTACCCCCATATCTTGGGAGGCATAGGGAGACCCCTGCCCATTCCACAGTCCATCTGGAACTGTAACAGTGAACCCAATCCTAGACAAAGGAAGTCAAATAAAGGCTTCTGACTGGTTCACTAGCATAACAGGTTGTCAGAGGCCTTGTAATTTTAAGATACAGAGGTCAAACAGCCAAATATTGGTTCCCCAGAAGATAAACACATGCCCTAACCCTGCACCTGTCAATGTGTCCCTATTTAGAAAAAGGGGTCTTCACATATGTGATTAAGTTAAGAATCTTGCAGTATGGTTACCCTATATTTAGGATGGGCCTTATATTCTGGGGCAGCTTTCCTTGCAAGATATAGAACAAGAAGAGAAGGCCACGTGAAGACAAGACACAGAGTCAAGGGGACCTGGAGTCTCTGCAGCCAGAAGAGGGAGTGTGGTCCCACCAGAACTCTCATCTCCGATGCTGGCTTCCAGAACTATGGGAGAACAGGCCCTGCTGTCACATTTCTTGTCACATGGCATGCCTCTGGAGTAAGAACCAGCGGGTACAGGATTTTAGAAGTGAGAGCGTGTGCAGACAGATGTGCATGGAAGGGGGTTTGACAATCTGCCCATGATCCTGAGAAATGCCACTGAAGAAAAGTGGGAGGGAGGAAGTAAATATGGTGCCACCTGAAACAAGTCCCAAATACTCGGAGAACAGGGAAACAGGACTGCAAGTTATGTAGGCCAGAGTAGAGTTGATGGGAAAGCTCAGCCAATCACATCTAGCTAGGGTGTGGCCACCTGGAGCCAGGTAGATAAACAGGGGAAATAGGTGCTCAGGCTCTCTGCAGGGTGCTCGCCTGACCCCTTTGGACTTAGGACCTTTCACTCCGGTCGTGTGAGTTTCCCCGTTTTTCAATTATTAAATTATATCTGTTGTTTTGAGCTGGTCTGGTTATTTTAGCATACCAATCCAATACGCCTCACTAACACTTGCCGCTCCAACGTGGTTAACTAACGCCATGTAAAACCTGAGAGGGCTTTAAAGGGAATTCTAAACACAAATATAGAGTTTGACACAGCTTTTTGCTGTTTGCTAGGGCGTGCTGTAGAGAGATTTCCTGATTCAG
>LOJH01008825.1:274-26636 GCA_001685095.1 Ellobius talpinus
GAAGCCTGGGCTGCACACGAAGACTGTTTGAAAAGATAGCTCCCATGCCAGCACAGCTCTTAGCGACCCTGATCTGGAATCCTGGCTTGCCCCATATCGTGTGTGAGCTTGACAAATGAAATGGTTGCTGTTGGAAGCCTCCTTGGTGGGGCCATTTGTTAGGCAGTAATAGATAGCTGGTTCAGATTGCTGATAGGATTTGGACAATATCTGATATTCACATTAGTCTGTGATCATTTTTTTAGCACACACACACACACACACACACACACCCGCACACCCCCACACACTACCAGCACCCCCACCCCCACCCTCTGCATGGGAACCAGTAGTGGTGGGGACCCCTGGCTAGTGCCTTTTTTTTCTTGGGAAATCCTGTTTGTTTATTTATTGTTTCCTTCATTTGTTTTTTTTTTATTTGCCTAGTGCCTTTTTAGGAACAGAAAAGAGAATGATTTGGGGTTACATGAACAACAAACAACAAGATATAGAGAATGATTTGGAGTTACATGAACAACACAACAAAAGATATGTTCTCACGATGATTTTGAAAGAGTTCCCAGCTAAGAACCAGCAGCTGTATCTTGGTTCATACAACTCAGAATGTAGGAGTGGTGGTGTGTTTGTGTGTGTGCACGCACATACATGTGTGCTTTAGAAACAGATGTCACGGCCAGAGAAGATAGAAACTATCTTTTCTTCATTTTCAGGTCAGTTAGCTTTTGATGAGGCTTCTTAGTTTTCAGAAACAATTGGAAAGAGCAGGGACATTGAGCCCATTCGTGGTGGAATGAAATCTGCCTTGGCTGCTTGAAGATGAGCGCCTCGGTGAAGGTCACTTTGTGCGCATGCGTGAGTGCGTGTGCGTGCGTGTGCGTGTATGGTTCATCCCCAATGCCTGGCATTGCAGAGTATAGAAGACACTCAGGAAGGGTTTCTGTGTGTTTGTTTTAAAGAATGGACATGTTGCATGAATTTCAGAGGCTAAAGTCTTTTTGGGCTTCAGTAGACTGATGTGTAAAGTGGAGCTGTGTGACTTTAGAGGCTTTCGGAAGGCCTGGAGTTGGTGTGTTTCAAGGACATAAGCGATCATCCAGGCCGCAGTTGGTGTTGGTGGGCCTGCCTTTCTCTTGCCCCTGAAAATTAATTCTGGTTGTGGCCAGAGGACAATGTAAAGTTGAGGTCGTGGCACACTTTCTGTTTTGCAGTGCCGGCCTCAGTGATTTAGATCTTTAGGTTGTTAGTGACAAATTCAAAAAGAGACCTGTTGGCATTGACTCTGCGGCTGAGTCTTGTTAGGTAGATTGTTGCCAAGCTCACACTGCACACGCGCCTAGTAGGCAGGCACCATGGTCCTGTCACTTGCGAGCAGATGACCTTCACTTGGGACTGCAGCAGGTTTCTGTGTTCAGGGGACTCTGATGGTGGCTGAGACCTGAGCTTTCCATCTGACGGCCCCTCCTCAGTCTGTGTTGTCTCAGGTCCAAGGACATGAAGAGCCTGATCTCTTTCGCTTCGATCTTTCTTAGAAGCTTGAATATGGGTTTGAGAACCAGAAAAGTGATCTCATTTTTTTCCCTTTGTGCTGTAAATAACAGTGATGAGGGACATATTGCCTGCAGGTGGAAGAAGGCATTACAGGTATATATTGAGTAGGATACTTGTCTGAATTCTGTGTGATGTTTAATGAGTTCTACATCTTTTGGTTTTAGATTATTTAAAGGAACACTATTAGCGAGTGAAATTTTCTGATAAATCTTAGTACTTCCGTTGTTCTGATCCTTTTGAATGGGTATCTCATGGAGGATTCACATATAAGCACTTATGTGTATATGTAAATGTCATCTTTATTTATTTGTACACATGGGGGCTTTGTGTGAGGCAGCCAGAGGACAACCTGGGCCTTGCTCTGTTACTTCATTCCCTTGAGACAGGGTCTCTCAATGAATTTAGAGCTAGGCTAGTGGCCAACAAGCTCCCAGTGATGGTACAACTGTAGTGCCAAGTTACAGGCACATGTGGGTGGCTTTCTTTTTTTAATGAGTACTTAGTATTTGAATTCAAGACCTGTACTTGCACAGCACGTTACTCTCACCCAAGCTGTCTGTCTGTCCATCCTAGAGGAGTCAGATTCAATGTCAGGTTCAGTTGTGGTCAGTTAAGTGCTGTGGTCAGGGTGAAGCTGGGAGGAGCGATCGCGTGCCACTTCTTACCTCGCTACTGTTGAGAGCAGAGAGCAGGCTAATGCAGAAATATGGATTCCAGTAATACATCCCTGGGACTCCTGTGTCCCCTGCCCCTTTACCAGGAATACGGTTTTACCGTCATTACACAGACCCAGCCAGATTTGTTTAGCTACTCTTCCCATATATATGCAACTCTATTTTATAGAGACTTTGAATTAATTTGGGGCCAAGTTAAAAATTTCAGAGCAAAAGTTTGTATTTGTAATAAATAAATATATTATCTAACTCATTAAAGACTTTGCTTTCATGAGCATGAATGTGTTTAAAATACATCATATATGTATGAAAATATCCTCATGTAACCTACTATCATATGCAATGACTACACACTAATGAAAATTTAAAGACACATTTAAAACGCGAAGGTGAAGCTCTCAGTTGGAATTTGCATATGTAAATTTGAGAGGCCCAGGAAGGGAAATCAAGATTCACTGTCTAAACTTGATGGCCTGAAACAGGTGCCCGTGCTGCTCCGCAGGTTAAGAATGATGTTAAGCTTTCCTGAATGCTGTGACTATCGAGTTTGGGACAGAAAATCCTATAAAGGAGAAAGAGCTGCAGAGTGTAATAAACTGCCAGGCGCTTGATAAAACCTTCTTCCTCTTAGCTGGCCAGTCAAGTTCAAGGGCATTGCTGAATGCTCCTTACTGGTGCGAAGGTGATGAGATTTCTCTTCTCCTGCTAGCTGTCTGAATTACTTCTGGGCTTGACAGAGACGCAGACTCCCACTCGATAGCAGAGCACAGACTTGGGATATCTCATTTCCCTGAAGTTAAACCTACCAGTCTTCATTTGCCCAGTAATTTCCCCCTCTGGGCTGAGCGTGTGGTAAACATGACAAGCTTGTGCCCAGTTCCCGGCTTCTTATTTCAGGTTGTGGCTTGCAGCAGGTGGCCCCAGTTTCTCTGCGCTGTCTGTTCTGGTCTCTGCTGGTCTCTACTGACAAACTCAGGGAAAATCGTGTTTTGTAGGGTTGACAGGAAGGCCAGATGAGGTGGTAAACACACAGCACCTTTCAGGGGTCCCCTGTTACTTCATTTCTGTGTGTCTAAGATACCATTTCTCAATTGCCATCCAGATGCCACTTTTGACATTTTGGGCCAGATGATTCTTGGTGCTGGGCTCATCCTGAACATTAAAGGGAGGTGGACAGAGGTTTTTTTTAATTTTGTTTTTTATGTATGGGTATTTTGCCTGCATATCTATTTGCATGCAACCTGTGTGTAGTGCCCATGGAGGCCAGAGCAGAGCATTGTATTCCCTGGAATTGGAGTTAGAGGTGGTTGTGAGTGCTGGGAATTGAACCCAGGTCCTCTGGAAGAGCAGCCAGTGTTTTCACTGAGCATTTCAGGCTGTTCGGCAATCCCTCTGACCTGTGTCTTACATTCTATCTCTGCACTCTTTCCAGTTTATGATCTGGATAATTTTCCCAGAAAATATGTATTCTTGCCTACTGATGGAAATATGTCAGGCTTTTCTTCTTAAGAAAAAAAGATTTTATTTTTATTTATGTATTTTTGTGTGTGTGTGGGGGGGAATATGTGTCTATGAGTGTCCCCAGAGGCCAGAAGAGGACATTGTAAACCTCGGTTGTTAGCTGCCTGAAATGACTGCCTGGGCCCAAATTCTTGTTTCTCTAGAGGAGGAATACACACTCTTAAGCACTGAGCCCCCTCTCCAGCCCAGGTATTTCTTTTATATAGGAATTGTTGAGAGAAACTGGGAATATACCTCAATTGGTACAGTGCTTGCCTAGGAAGTACCAAATTCCAGTTTTCATTTCCACCACTGAATGGATGTTGCATGCCTACAATCCCAGGCAGTGGAGGTGGGAGGACCAGAGGGGTCAGTCTTGGCCATGTAGTGAGTTCAGGACCATCACAGGATATATAAAACGTAGTCTGAAGATAAACTAATAAAAAATGTCAGGGAACAGAAACCTAAAATGAATAGATGACTTCAATTTAATAATTGCTTTTATATTTAATGAAATTTCCTACAAATGCCTCTTGCTGCAAACTCCGGCCCCTGAATTTGTTTAATTCATTTAGCAGTACTTTGAAACTATTGGCCCAGTTATCTCCTTCTTCCTATTGCCTAGAGCCAGCCTTAATCTTTCTTGGATGGCTTTGAAATTTCATCGGAAACTGTGTCTGAGCCTCCATCATAACAAAGAACTCTACTCTTAAGTAAGCCACAAGTAGCTCACGAGGAAGCTCCAGACTGGAGCTTGCCTCCAGCAAGTTAAACTGTTCCTCTTATGTGTGATTAGACGTTCCAGTTCTGTAAACTTCTTGAAAATTTCCTGCTTTGAAGATTTGTGCACCTTGACATAGGGATGGAAAGAAAGGTTCTTCCTATCTCTAGTTAAAAAAATGTAGCGTCTTTGCCGTAGCCAAAATCAATAGCCAACCTGTGTATTTGAGCAGCATCTTTGGGAATGTTTTCTAATCAAGGTTACTGTTGATGTGATGGAACACTGAGACCAAAAGCAACTTCAGGAGGAAAGAGTTGATTTTGCTTACATTTCCACAGAACTTTTCATCATCTAAAGAAGAAAGAGCTGGAGGCAGGAGCTGGTGATGTCCAGTCATGGAGGAGTGTGTCTACTGGCCTGTTCCTTTGACTTGCTTAGCCTGTTCACTTGTAAAACTCAGGGTCACTAGGCCAGGGGTGGCACCTCCCACAATGGGCTGGGCCTTCCCCCCCCTCCACAATCACTTAAGATATTGCCCATAGGCTTTCCTGCCTGCAGCAAGGTCCTATGAAGGCATTTTGTCAATTGTCTCCTCTCCAATGATGCTAGCTTGCATCTAGTTAACAAATAGCTAGCTCAGGGAATGCGGGCAATTGAAAAACAGAGCTTGTGGGAAAGGGATGCACAATGTGTACCAGCTACCGTTCTGTTTCGTTGCTCCATTTGTGTGTGTTTGTGTGTCTTTTGTCCCCTAGCATGGCCATAGAAGATGGGAGAGGGCATCAGATCCCTTGGAGCTGGAGTTACAGGCATTTGCAAGCCACCTGACGTGGATGATGGGACCTGAATTCTGGTCCTCGCAATGGAGCAGCAAGTGCTCTTAAGCACCAAGCTATCTCTCCAGCCCTTCTTCTTCATTCCCATTTAAATCCTCTCTAGTCTGTCAGTCCCTTTTCCATTCTCTTGCTTCCCAGAATGAGCCTGCTCGTAGTTCCAGTAAACCATCTCCCCTTGTGCTACACTGCCATGATGCCTTCTGCCTATAATACTGGCACTTGGGAAGCAAGGCGGGAGAGTGAGAAATCTGCTCTCCCCCAAGTCAAAGGCAGTTGATCCTCCAAGGTCAGTATTCTTTAGTTTTCTAAAAGGTAGCCAGTCAGGAAACACTGGGAGGTGGACCCTATATGTAGTGGGGAAAAGACACAGTAGCTAACAATAGTAGAATTAAAAATCAAGCAGTCTTCCTGTCCTGGTACATGCTGACCTGGTTTGGTTCCCTTTTTTTTTTGCAAAGAGTTTCCTTTTCGCTTTGTTCATGTGTGCGTTTGTGCACCACTGGGGTTAGTCTTTATTTCTAATAGAAAGAACGTACACAGTCAGACCTGGTGATCTATAATGAGACTGTGTATGTGTATGTGTGTGTGCGTGTGCATATCTGTGAGGATGGGATAGGTGTGGAGGCAAAGTTTCCCACCCAGTGCTTTCCAGCTGATAAGTATTAGTCTGGTTCTGGGTTGTTAAGTTGATTCTATGGATGCTGTGATTCAACACTTTGAACCACGTCTCATGGAAGGTGATACTATCAATACTTGTAAATAAGGATGCTTCGGACAGTTGCGACTCTTTTTGGTGGCTTGTTATCTTGCTACATACTGATGTGGGATGTCCTGTATATGTGTTGCTATTATTGGCTAGTGAGTAAAACTGTTTCAGCGAATGGCTTAACAGAGTAAAGTCAGGTAGGGAATTCGAACAGAGATAGAGAGAGAGAGAGAGTAGGTGGCGTCAGGGAGATGCCAGGTAGCTGCCGAAAGAAAAGGATACCAGAACCTTACTGGTGATACATAGATTAATATAAATGGGTTAATTTAAGATGTAAGAGCTAGTGAGGAATATGCCTAAGTCATTGACCAAACAATGTTGTAATTAATATAGTTTCTGTGTGATTATTCAGGTCTGGGCAGCTGGGAAGCATAAGTACAGTTTCTGTTCACAACATGTCATAGCAATTTTAAATATATTTTGATCAGACTTTCTTGCCCCAGCCTCTCCCAATAGCAGGCTTTAATAGTTGATATGGAGACTACAGTGACTATACCAGCCCTAAAATATTTACTCCTCTGGGAATCTTGACATATATCTAATAAAAAAATTCTGTGTACTGAACATGGAAGAATGTTCTCACTTACACATGTAGTCTAGAAAATTAGGATGTTTCAACAAACCACAATTCCACAAACTTACAAATGCAGCTTAGTCAAAATTCATGTTATATTTAGATGGTTTAAGTGTATGAAGCTATTCCTAGTATAATGAGCAATATTACCATGTTCATAGAATATGTTTTCCTCAAGGCATTCCCAACAGTCTGCTTAGGAAAGAGCTATGAAAAACCAAGTAAAAGATATCAAAACTGGGATGAGCATGACCAAACCAGTTGGTGACACTTGGCAGTGAGTGTGCAGTGGAGGTGCTGTGGCGATCAAAATAAGTTTGCACAGAATTTCTCTATGGAATGAGGCTTTAACTCTATGTAAAATTGGAAAACAGCCCCACACATTTTCCATGACTCTCATTGTTTTTTGTGGATACATTTCAGGATAGAAACTGCCATGGTGGCCTTACAGAAAACACACAGTAATTTCTGGTTCCTTCTGTAATCGGATTCCCAAAATGCAGAGGGGAGATCAAGACATGAGTTTTCTTTCATCAAATCAGAAATTATGCAAATTCTGTGAGAAACATTAGAGTCACTATGCAATGCTGTAGCTCGGTTTATTGCTGCTTTATAAACTTTATTTTGTGAGCATTACCCTCTGCCTAACATGACTGCCCCTTCCTGGAGTTGGAATGAAATCTTGGAGCTGAATCGCCACATATGTCAGTCCCCGAATGATGGATGGTCTTACCTCGGGCTGAGGCCCTCCCTAGTTCTGTCACTCCACCACTGTGGCTTCTATCTGCAGTTACAACTGCAACAGGAAGCTGTCTGCTTGTTCCAAATGCACAGAATACTTCTTTAGTGTATGCCGAATCAATGGTGGCACAGATTTTTTTTTGGTTCATTCATTATGCTGAACTTTAGTTAATATGGAAATTCTTTCTAATTACAGCTCATTCCCCTGGTAGATGGATGGTATGCATTGTATTTTTAGCCTTGGCATTTACTTCCAGGCCTCTCTGTGAGTGAAGAGTTCTGGGTTGCTTTCTAAGACTGGTGTTTTCAAACTTGGCTTTGGCTTGCGAGCAAATGGGGCTTGCTTCCTTCAGAATAGATAAAAAGGAGCCTACGTGCTAGCCTCCTGCAAAGCTTCTGCTGCTCTTCCCATCCGGAAATGTCTCCTGTTTATTGAGCCTGAGAAGCAGAAGGACCCATTCCAAGCAGACAGCACAGGTTGGGGGATGCCCTAGTGTTACTACCTGCTTAGAATGTGGTAGCCCCTGGGAAGATTGACATGCATATGGGGACCGTGGCAGCCTTGGGAAGCTCAGTAGTATGGTTTGTACTTGTCATGTTCAAAGTCATGGCTGTGGCCCACGGCATGCATGCACAAAATGTCCCCACTGTGGTTTGCTTTGATGCCAGAACCTGAAATAAGAGACTTGAAGGGACACTGGTACCTAGCATCGCCCCATCTGCGGCCTGCCCCTTGCTCCTAGCGTGTATGATATCATGCATTCCTATTGCCCCTTGCTCCTAGCGTGTGTGACATCATCCATTCCTATTCCTCTTCCCATTCTCACTTCACACCTGAGACCTTACCACGGCAGTCAGTTACAATTCTGTGTCTATTTCACACAGAGCCCATTTAAACTTTCTCAATTGGATGCCTTGTAGTATGAGTTGAGTGTTCTGGTTTTTCTTCTTCTAAGCAAGGAATTTCCTGCTTGGAAGCACACTGTGCTCACTTTCCTCAACATTCTCTTGGGCACGTGTCACTTTTGGGGTCGGCATCGTCTGCCGAATGGATGGAAAAAACTTGTCCTGAAGACATTTGGCACAGACTGAGAAGGTACTGTGTATACCTTGGTTGGGGTTGACCTAGTGACAGATGATCTTGGAGGTCTCGAAAGCCAAAATGTGCTCTGTCTGTGACTGCACATGATGTGTGAGCAGTCTTTAGGAGAAAGAGGCAGCCTGACAAGGTGGCTGAGATTTTCTGATTGAAACCTATGTGGCATGACACAAACATGCAATCTTAGCGCTTTGGAGGCAGGAGAATGACCTAGGAATTTGAAGCCAGCTCTGTAGTGAGTACTGGGCCAGCTAAGAAAACAGGACAAAATTCTGTTCTCACGCTGTCCCAAAGCTCCAAACAATCAGTTTCAACCTAGGCATGGATGTGTGTGTCTGTGAGACTAGAATTTGAGAGGCTGAAGCAAGAGGATTATTCTGAGTTCAAGGCCACTCTTCTGTCTACATCTTAGGGTATAAGTTAAAACTGGGCCACGTAGTAAAACTGAGACTCAAAATAAAACAAAGCTTTTGGGGGTCTTTGTAGACCCAGGTTTCTGGCATGCAAGCTGTTGAACCTTCTCAACTACTCAACTTCTTTGACCATTTTTTCTCCTGTTCCTTTGATGGGTAGAAGTGTCATAATGGTGTCGAATAGCCTAGCCATGGGCTAGGAAGGCAGATGAGGCTAGATCAAGACTATTATGCTGCCAGATTGGAATGAATTCAATCGCAAAGAAACACAGATTATCATCACTGACGTATAGATTTGGGACACCCGGGAGAAGACATGGCTTATCCTGAATCAGGTTCCAGCGAGGTGTCATTTAAGGACAGCAGAGAATTAACTCCCATCAGAGGCACCGAAATGTCATCGTGGGCCTCCACGCACGCTGAGTCGTTCGTAAGAGAACTTCCTGTGGAAGGGAATGAGTGCATTTCATTATATTTGTTTAAATGATGTCACAGTGCTTTGTAGACTTGCAGTCTGTTTTCGGAATGGAGTCATCTGCCCCTCATATTGATCAATGTCCCATCTGTCCCTTGCTTATAGCCCCTTCCCATATGGCTGTTCTCCAGTGAGGCCTCTAGGAGACCTGCTAACTCATTAGCCTCTGACCAGGAGCCCAGACCTTCCAGTGTGGGTTGGCTAAGGGAGGCAGCTTATTAAACCCCCACTCCCACCCCGCCTCCCCCTGCTGTCCTTGCATTACCCACTAGCCATGCTTGTGGGCATTAGACCCGGTGCGTGTCATCGCCACACGGTGAGATTCGTCACGGGTGACTTTGTATCGCCATTTGAAAAGTCTTAACTGAGTTCTGTGAGAAATCATTGATTGTAGAAAAGAGCCCTTCATCGTGGTTTGTGCAGCTCTGACCTCTCCGTTCTGCTTGCCGTTGTCCCACTTTGAGGGGTGGTGGAGACCAGTGAGGCAGGCCTTGGGCTCGCTCCAGACGAGAGTGGGATGCAATTTCGTAAGAAGATGGTTTGCTTTGCAGCTATCCAGGGCTCCAGGAAAGACAAGTAGAGAAGAAAATAGGAAACATGTCTTTTCCCTGGACCTTGCTTGTTTTGAAGGAGGCTACTGGGTATCCCCTGGCATAGGGTGAACTCTTTGCTGAGAAAAAAACTGTTTCAATCAGTCACTCGTGTTTTGGAGTCTTAAGTTATTATTCCTTCATCCCTCTCTCTGGTGAAACCAGATTCTCTGGGCTTTTTGAAACCCATACACTTTTCTGACAGCTTGTCAGATGTTCTTTCTAAAACCCTGCATTAGAATTTTTGGTAAATTACAAAGAGCCTGACTGGCTCCGTGGGCTAAACTACAGCTCGAGAAGCACAGAGTTAAGCTACCATTAAGATATAGTTCCTAGGTGTAGGATGAGGCTGCATCGGCCTGGGCAGTGGAGGTCAGTTTGGTGTATGGGGGACAATGTGGCATCTGGCACCAGCTGAGTAGGAAATGCCCCCTTTGTAGGCTTCTTTCCAATCCTAGAATTCTGAGCAGCCCTTGGTGGTGAAGAGGGCTGGGCCAGAACACGGCTGGTTCCTTGTGTTAAGCCAGGAAAGGGTTGATGGTATAGCACGTGCAGTCTGAATTCAGCCCCAGCGCCCTCTCTCCTGACCCCCAATACAAGGTCATAATAGAACAGATACAAAGGCCGTGGTCTGAAGAAGAACCACATATTTGTGCCTGAAAAAAACCCACGAACTCACACAGACACATTCATTAATATTGGCTTGAGTAGCGAGATCAGGATACTGTTTTTTCATTTCTCCCCTCCCTCTTTCAGATTTTCCTATTTCCTAATGTGTTTAAAACCACAATAGAACTCCATTAAGACTGATTTTTAAAAAAGAAGGCAGGGAGGCGCAGACTCCTTCGTCCCTGCAGTGTGAGATTTGCCTTGTGTCTGGACTCCATTCTGTTTAGTAAATGTTTATCCTGCACCTTTGTTAAATAGGCAGAAAATGAATTTACAGTAATTTTGTGTTGACCTTTTCCATATGAAGCATTTATATCACCTCCTGAGGTGGCTGAGGAAGTTCTGGAATGCCTTTCAAACTCTTGGTGGCGGATTACTGTTTAGAATGTGTCAGCCCGTGTCACCAGGTGACAGTTCCCCTCTGTGTGACTGTCATGGTTACGGTGTGCTTCTTTTCCCCCCACTGAAAAGAACAATTATATTCAAGAATTTTCCTAGTGCATTTAAAAACAGCTGGGTGAAAGTCATTTTAAACACCCAGATTCAACACATTAGTTCTCTTATGCATTTAATTAAGCAGAAGTTAAAATAAATTAGAACGGAAGACATTCAGTGCTGATTGTTGAATCAACAAAGCAAGAAACAGCCTAGCATTACCCTTCCACGGATGTCTGTCACTCAGCGCTGATGCCTTGTAAATTCAACCCTTTAGCAGCTTCTGAATAATGATTTCTTTTCCAGTAAAGGCTGGTCTGTGGTATATTAACAAACAGAGGACTTCACAGAAACCAAACTTTGGTCTCTCTGTGAGCATGTGTGCATATACCAGTTTTTCTTTTTCATGATACCTGTATGTTACTAGTCTGGAAAGCTGTCTTTAATCCCAGCACGTGGGAGGCAGAGGCAGGTGGATCTCTGTGAGTTTGAGGCTAGCCTGGTCTACAAAATGAATTCTAGGACAGCTAGAGCTGTTACACAGAGAGAAATCATGTCTCAAAAAATAAAAAGGAAAACAGCAAAGTTTAGTAATATATAGAAAAAGGAAATTTGTCAGTAAGTTTGGGTTCTATTGATTGCTGGAAGTGTTATTTCTAGTACTAAACTATTCTTTTTAGACAGGATGGAGTTGAGCCCTATTTGGTGGTTTTAGAAGCAGAGCAAAATTACATACACCAGCCAAGAAACTCAGCCCTGTAAAGTTTTCTAGACTGTTCCCTGTCCCCTGCCTTCCTGCCTTAGCGAAGACAGTTACTCCTGAGTGTTGGGCTGATCTGACCAGAAGACACCAGTGTGTTGGGCTAACAGAGGCCGAAAGCAACAGTGCAGGGCCGTGCCCAGCTAGAGTGGATAGTTCAGAAAGCTTGCTCCTTGGATGACTGATGAGGGATGGACACCAAACTCCCAAATGATACATTAATTGATTTTGTTTCTGTGACTACAGAGGTGTAGACTATTGCATTGTGTTCAAGCTAACGGCCGCTATGATCAGCAAGGATCCCAGTTGTAGGTTTTTCAGGCAGATAGAAAGCATATGGGCATGCTGCCCCATATCCAAGGACTTGTTTTACTTTGCTTCATAAAGTCCCAAATACCTTAACGTGCTCCAGGCCTGTAAGCCGCACAGTGACCCCAGGAAGGGCACATGGAGCAGAGCTAACCTGTAGGCACAAGACTTAGGTCCCCTCATTGGTTTGCAGCTAAGAAAACCCCAACTGATTGGGGTTCCTGGGACTTTATGGGAGTCAAAGAGCAGTTCCTAGAGCATGGAAACCTATGACGCCTTGCCTGTATCACTGTGTCCCACTTTTCTCCAACGGTCCCGCTCCTGGAGCAGGCTCACAATCTCAATTGTTGCCTTAAGCAATGTACTAATTAGATATTAAAACTGTATGCTCTCAGTCCCAGTGCAGAATGAGTGAGTCTCACAAACGGGGCTAGAGAAGAACAAAGATGTATCTGGTGCAGAGACTCAAAGCCAAAGCCCAAACATCTTAACCCGAGTGGAGTGGAGTGGCCATAGCAATGCTGGCTTGTTCAAGTGTGTTAGTGTCAGGCTCCCTGTCCTGGTCTACGGCCTGAGAAGATGATCAGTGGGAAATGGCACTTATTGGCCATCATGAGGATCTGTGTCTGAATCCCAGGAGTCACTAAGGCCTGGTTTGGCAGCATGTATATGTATATGTATATGTAATCCTAGTTCTCTTAACGTGAAGTGGGAGGTAGGGATGGAGAATTCCCTAGAAGCTTGTGGACCGGCTCCCCTGGTTAGGAGTGGCAAACAGCAATCTATCTCAGGTAGAACCTAAGGCTTGTTACCCAAGGTTGTCCTTTGACCCCCACACGTATGGTATTGCATGCGTGTTCCTGCATTGTGCCCACATGTGTACATGTACATACGTCTTGATGAGGTTGTAGCTGGAATAAGTGGTGATAGGGAGTGTTTATGAATGGCAGGGACCCCATTTCTGGAAGCAGCCTACACCCTGCTCTACCAACCTCACCAGGTTGCTCAGATACCACGATCAATCCAACTGTGTTTCAAGATAAGCCAGAAATCGGGGATTTTAGGTGCCTGAGCCAGCCTAATGAGTACTTTTGTTCTACACAGACACCATGATGCCTGGCTTTGTGGCCCCCTTTGAGTGAGGACTTTCCCCATTTCCCATCTCCGAGGCTTTCGTGCCTAGGCTCTTTGCTGCTGTTTCCTTTAGAGATCAGCAAATCAAAACTGTGTAAGGCTGATGAGAAAAAGGGGGCATGGAATCAGTGGCCGGTTAGTGTGGACTAAGAGGTTCTGTCAGAATCTGTGGCCTGTTTTGTGGAGTAAAGTTATGTAGCAATATGTGGCCTGTTTTGTGGACTAGGAGGTTATGTAGGAATCAGTGGTCAGTTATTGTGGAATAAGACGTTATGTAGGAATCAATGGCCAGTTAGTGTGGACAAAGAAGTTCTGTAAAAATCTGTGGCCTGTTTTGTGGACTAGGAGGCTAGGTAGGACTCTGTGGCGGTTAGTGTGGACTAGGGTTAATTTTGAATCAGTGGCCTGTTAGTGTGGACTAAGATTCCATAGGAATCCGTGGCCTGTTTTGTGTACTAGGTTTATATAGGAATCAGTGGCCGGTTAGTGTGGACTAGAGTTACCTTTGAATCAGTGGCTTGTTAGTGTGGACTAAGATTCCATAGGAATCCGTGGCCTGTTTTATGGACTAAGAGGTTACACAGTTGAGCCTCTTTCCACATAGCCATTCTAGTTGCTAGTTGCCAGGATTTCATGCAGGATGCATAGGGTGATGCGTATGATAGTGTTAGTTGTGGGCCTCAGGCCAGCGCTACTTGCTAGGCAGGGAAAAGGTGTACCACGTCAGTCCTGTGACACATGCAGATGAGCAGTGCAGAAACCATCCTTCCAAACATGGCCTTGGCTTTTAGATCGTGGATTTTTGTTCCACAATCGGCTTTGATGGTCAGCTTTGGTTTTCAGTCAAGTTGAGTTAGTCTTATATCTTTGTTCTTTTTTAAAGAAAAACAGTAATAATGTCCTCACATCCCCACAGCCATTTCTGTCTCTGTGAAACAGGCGATTTAAGGTTCAGCCAGTCCTAAAAGCTTTTAGCTTGTGAAAAGCTTCTTTTTTCGGCTTTTAAAACCTTCACTCTGTGTTTAGAATAGATGGCATTCCTGGATCTGTTAAGCAGGCAGTTAATAATGCCAGTGAAGCTGCCCACTCTACACCCAGCCATAAAACCCACTCGGAGGGCAGCCCACACAGTAGGATGTTCTTTCCGTGTGACCCACACCGAAAGCCTTCCATCAGCGTGACTCTGCAATCTGCGCTTCTAACTGCAGTTATCAATTGATCTGCCCTGGTTTCCCCTACAGGTTGACTGGGTCGCAGTAATCTACCGTGCCAGTCTGCTTGGGAAGACTTGGGTTGACTTCTCTATTAGAGGAAGCAGCGTCACTATGAGAAGGCACTGAGCCTGTGCGGTTCACCTTGACAGAGCTTCCTGTGTGCCATTCTCTGGGGCGAGTCCTCCTTGCTCATCTTTAAAATGTGTGCTCAAGGGACTTAAGCCCTGTGGAGTCTTTGTGGGCTTCACACGAGGTGGGTCACCTAAAGATACTAAATAGGCCCCCAGGAAACTTTACCTATGAGAATTGTTTATTGCTGTATATTTAAATGTTTAAAGATTCTGAATTTGGGATCACTAATACTATTGACTGTTGGAGGAAAATTGAAAAAAGATGTCTTCCTCCTATCTCTCCTCTCTTCTCTACTTTCCTGTTGCCTTCTTTCCCTTCAGCAGGGTCTGTCTGTGTAGCCCAGACCAACTTCATCCTGTTCGTCCTGTGCCATTCCTACTCCCAGGTGCTGTATGTCAAGTACACGTTGCCATGCTGGTGGCATCATTTTCTTGGTTATTAATATGTGACATAGTCGTGAAAACACAGGCCTTCGAACTTCAGATGGTCCGTGCAACACCAATATGGTCTGTAAGTTTCCAGAGTTCCCGTTATTTGAATTGGGTTGTCGTAATGATTGTGGAGGAGATCCCATTTGTTTTAGGACGTTCAGTCAAGTATTTGGGACCTAAGGTTGCCGAAATCTGAGTGACTGTCAAGTGGGCATGTATACTGTCAAACATACTTCCAGATGCTGGCTGTAATGGATGTGGGCAGAGGCTTGGAGGTTGTAATTTTCAATATCAAAACAGTAGAGTGGGCTGCAAGGTGGTAAATGTGCTGGGGAAAATGATGGGGATTTTCAGAAGTTTGCATGCAATGGTGACCCTCTCCCACTGGGTCTCTGCATCCTGCCCTCCTCTCCCACCTGACTGTCCTCCATTCCTTGGGACGGTTGTTTGAAAAGACAGCTTCCTTGTCCAGCCCTGGGTGCCCCTGCTGTTTTGTTTCCAATTCCTAGTCATAATCCTGTGCTCATGACATTATAATCATCACCACAAGTGGCTAATTGTGGTGTCACAAATGGGGGATTATGACTCGAAATGAGGAATAAACAGCAGGGGCGGATTAATTCCTAAGCAACGAAAAAGATTCTGTTTGGTGCAAATGCCCCAGGGTAATAAAATTTAAAACGGAAAATGGCAAGAGGAAGACAAAGGGAGCATATGTGATCTGTTAGCCAAATTGTCTTTAAGTGGGCAGCCCCCCCTTTAATTTTCCATGTGGCATGAAAAGCTCCTCTATAGGAGATAAATGGATTTGGTTTTAGGCCTGACAAAACTCAAGGTGGTTTGCTGACTGGTGGCAGGGACGTCACACCTGGCCTGCAAAGTGGGTCATTATGGAGCCATCGAGGTGTTTTTTATTTTCTGTCAGGCCAAATTGCTCTTTGCAAAAGAATTGCAAAAGCTGAGCTATAAAGACCAGAATGATGGCCAGAGACAGCTGGGCTGGTAATTGACAACAGTCCCAACCTGGGAACCCTGGGCAAGGCCAGTGGAGCCTGAGTGGCGCTGATCACTCGGGGCAGTTTTCTGAATGGCGCTGATCACTCGGGACAGTTTTCTGAATGGCTTGCATGTCAGTGGTGTAGCAGCTATTGCTCTAAATTGGCCTGGAATAAGCAGACAATTCTCTGTGGAACTGGAATTTTCAATTCCAGATGAAGGATGTCCTTTTTACCCCTTTAGGAAATGTCTGGTTCCCACACCCTTTGGTGAACCTAGCTTCTAGATTATTCTCTGCTGCAAATGACCCTCCACTACTCCTTTATCCTCAGGGGTTATTTGGCTGTCTCTGTCTCCAGAGGGCTCTTGAGTTTGTGGCCTTTTCTCAAACCGCACAGCCAAACTAAACTGGAAATCCCATTGATTGTTCTCTGCCTAGGACATAGTGTTCTGTGCTTCCGTGAATTGTATTTTGTTCTCTCTTGTCTTCCTCCAGCTTAGACCCTTGCTTGAATGTTGGAAACCTTGGAAAATGCCCACCAAAGACTCAGAGCTTGAGTTGAGAAGAGCAGCGAGCCTTATATTGTTGAGGCATTATAATTGAGTTATAAAAGTCTTCTTATTGATAATAATAATAATAATGCGCCCATGCACGACATAGAAACTATGTGCTTACCACCTCTGGACTGAGATTAGAATGTGTTGCTCTGTTGGTGACATCGTCTTGTGGCGATGAGAGGAGCATGGCCCCGTGCTTGGAGTTGGACACATCTGAGGTCCCTTCCAGGCACAGTGTCCCTGGGAAAGTTGTGATTCTTTGATGGCAATTTCCTCTTGATTCCCGGAGCCAGCAGAGACAGTTCCTGAGTTTGTAAGAGGCACTCATAGCCAGGTGTTGCCTCTCGAGCTGTTGCACGGCCCCAGAGCAGCCTACTAACCATGTGTGTGCACACGTGAGTTGGAGGTGGTTCACTTGCTTCTGTGTCCATGCTGCTAGCTCATCCCTAGGGTGCATTGCCAGCTTGTTGCGTCTTTGATTTCATGTATAGTCAACCATTCAGGCGTTCTTAGCTCTTCTTTGAAATGGTACCTGTATTTTGTTGTATACTTTTGCTGTTTTGTGTGAGCATTTATGGCTTTCTTTCTCTTTTATTTTATGCATCCGTTTTGGTGTGGATTTTCTCAGAGTCACTGTTTGCCACGATCCAGTAACATTGGGAGGAGCCAAGTGCATGTGTTCAAGCGCAGAACTCTCTTTCAATACATGACAGGAACTCCGAAACCCAAGTGTGGTTTTATGCGGGAAGTCCAGTGCTGTGGGAAATGCAAAGTCCCAAAAACTGGGGCTCTGATTCTGGTGCATTTACAGCTCTGTCTGGGAGCCAAAACCCAGACCTTGTGCAACAGCTTAGGGCAATTTCAAAACCAGCATTCAATGTTGGATTAATGGAGATTAAAACCTTCCTTCAAAATTCTGAAGGACTTGGAGATCTGACCTCATAATTTACCAAGAAAAACTGTTTGCGTTGATTGAACTTGGGAATGAAGTTTGAAAAGTACCAAGAGAGGGTAGCAAAAATGACCATGGCTTGGTTCTTGGAAGCTCCACAGTATAAAGGCCTTTTCTACCCCAGAGGGGTGTTAGGATACATTTAACCCAGGTCTGGTCTCCAGAGGTTGCTTGGTTTCTGACTTACTCCTATTCTCTCTCCCAATTTAAAGTGTACTTCCTTTATATTGTCAAGTGGTCCTGAGGGTTGAATGAAGAAGCAACACACATGAAGAATGGGGGAAAAGGGTCTGTGTGTCCTTATTTACTTATTATTTTGTATTTAGTATATGGTATGTGTGCATGTGCGTGTATACATGTGCATGTATGTGTGTTTGTGTGTATGTGCGTGCGTGTATGCATGTTTCTTTACAGAGGCCAGCACGGAATATCAGGTGTCTCTTTCTGTCTTTTCAGTCTTACTTCCTTGAGATGGGGTCTCTCTGGACCTGAACCACCTTCCACTCTTGTGTCTACACTTGTTTAGCAGGTCACACGGTGGCAGCTCCAACAGCTCACGAGGCGATGGTTGGTCCGCAAGCCCCAGGGAGCCGGCTTCTCTGCTCTCACTGCCCTGAACTCTCAACACTGGGGTTCCAGATGTTTGGACCCAGCTGTTTTTGACACAGGTCTGAGAGTCTTTAGTCAGGTTCTCATACCCACTCAGTAAGCACTGATCTCCCCTGAGCCATCTCCTCCTGCATGGATGAAGCTCGGAATTTGGAATTAGTCCTGGTGAAGAAGATATGTAAGATCTTGAAAGTTCTATATGAGCAATCTGAACGGAGCAGGGAGGGGTGCACCATGGTTCTTTGTGGAGGGCAGGCTAGCCAAGCTAGGGTTAGACTTACAGCTCTGTAATTGAACATGTATGTGCTTGGCATACATAAGCCCCTGCCTTCAATCCCCATCCTCTAGTTAAAAAAGAAAACCCCAGAAGCTACAAGGTGGGTGGGGGCAGGAGATAAATGAAAGAATGTTGAGTTGGAAATGTCTAGCCAAGAAGGAGGTGGAAAAAGGTTTTCATTAAAATAAAGAGTGTTGCGTACTCGTCGGGATGAAACTGCCTTGTCTGTGTTGTGGTTTTTGGTGCAAAGAACACAGACACAGTGGTGCAAGAGTAGTTTGGTATTTAATAATGGTGGCAGTAAGGGTGGGAGGCGAGACAGTGAGGACCTCAGAACACCATGAAGATCTCACGCAGTTGCAACCCCTGTCCCTAGGGCTCCATTTGTGAAATCTTTGGCTGGGGAGAAGCTTCATTTGACTCAAAAACACGGCTGCATTTTAAGTGCTTGAAGCTTGAATATCAGGTTCCTTCTAGAAGGGAGGTGGCAGTGGGTCACCTTGAGGGCTGCTCTACTGTTTGAGGTAGGCTTCTTGCCATATCTTATTTCTGTCACATCCTCCTATTTATTGCCTTCATAGCCTTGGGTCATCAGCTGTAACAGCAAATTGGTACAGTTAATCTCTGCCTCCAAGGTGCGGCCTCAGTCTGACTGCCATGTCACCAAGGCACACTGCTGGGGTGGCACCCAATGGGGCAGTTTTTGACAGGCTGGCATGTGAAGGTGTCTGGCCTTTGGTGAGGTGATCTCTCGTTGGGGCTTTGGATTAGTGGCCATGCACAGTATTCTGCATGGAAACGGAGTTGGCCTGTGCCGTGACAAATGTCAAGGAGGTGGGGGAGTGAGTCCTCTTAGACTCACCCAATCACTCAGTGGGTGAGGGCTGTGGAGTTGTGCAGTTTGCGTGAAGGGACTGGGCTGTGCCCATCAATTCTGCATGCACCTACTCTTTGATCTGGCACCCCTGCTTGTAGGGCGCTTGTTCTGCAGATGTACCTTGTCCTCTAGTGCAAGCTGACACATGTCAAGGTTGTTCATCACAGGAGCATTTGGATTTGGAGAAAAGTTGGAGGTAACCTGACAGCCCATTAATTGAGGCAGCTTTAATAAATTATGCTCACACAAGTAATGGCATACGGGCAGCTGTTATAACTAGCTAAGCAACTCCCTGTGAGCAGATACGTGTGCTTGTTTGTATCTGTATCTGGATTGCCCTAGATTGTGTATTAAAATCTAGAGGAAGCCATGTTTTTGTTTGTGGAGGCCTAAGGACAGTCTCAGGTCTTGGATGTGGTTGCTCAGACACCATCCTTTTGTTCTCCCCTCTCTCTCTTACAGACCTGGCATTCACCATGTAGCTGAGGCCAGCTCACCGTTAAGCCCCAGGAATTGCCCTGTCTTAGCCTCTGCAGTACTGGGGTTTCAAACATGGGGCCACCACAGACAGCATGTTTGTTTTAAAAACCGAAACAAAAGGCAAAAACATGCATTCTGGGGACCAAACTTAGTTGGCTAAGCCATCGCTCCAACCCAGGGGATTGTTTCTATGGGGTTAGCACAAGGTGTCACCAGGAAGTTTGGAAGAGGGGAAGGGGAGAGTAAGGATTTCACCACCCCGTTTCTCTTTGACTTATTATATCTGCATGCGTCAATTCAGAAAATAAATGGAAAAAAGGAGATTCCCCAAAGCAGCTAAGCCCAAAGAAGGTAGACATTAGGCTGGGAAGAAGATGCCGAGTGGAGAGTACCACCTGCAAGATGGAGCGTTCTTTCCACTTGAAAGGACACTTAGGAACAGTACTGAGTTTGGAGGAACTTTGAGGAATAGCTTGACCGGAAGAGCTTGTCTCGGGTTCGCTTAGGGTCTTTCTGCTTTCACTTTTGCTAGGCATCTGCAGTGACAGACTCTTGTGCCGTGCCCCTTATCCTTTCATGGAAGGATAATCGAGTATTTTTCTAAGTATTTGGGATGGTTCATTTTGTCCATGCCCCTTATCCTTTCGTGGAAGGATAATCAAGTGTTTTTCTAAGTATTTGGGATGGTTCATTTTGGTTGTCAACATGATGGGATTCAGAATCACCATGGAAATGACTGACGGAAGATGCCCATCTGGGAGATCTAGCTTAGGTGAATGAGGTGAGAAGACCCACCCTAAATGTAGGCCGCATCGTTCTGTGGACTGGAGTCCCAGACTGAGTGAAAAAGAGAAAGTGATGGTCATCTCTCTCTGCTTCCGGGTTATGGAGGCAGTGTGACCACAGGCCTTGCATTCCTGCTGCCCCTTACTTCTGCTCCATGATGGACATCAAAGCATGAGCTCAGATAGACCCTTCCTCATTTAGCTGACACTCCCCCATAATTTTGTCACAGTAATTGTAAATCCTTAAGGAGAACTGCCAGGATGCTCACCTTCAGGTCAAGGTCAAGGCCTTGTGTCCCACCATGTCACCTGGCTTGCCCTCTGTCAGCGTGGCATTTCTTCTTGCTACCAAAAGAAATTACGATCTTTATGTTTTATATTTCTACAAAAGGATAGGAGAGACTGACTTAGGAAATAATGAATTCTTTTTTCAGGGAGGACTTTTGTAGCTTTGCTGGCCAAAGAAATCTTTTTATTAACACATTAGACAAATTCTTTAGAGGCCAATTTGCATTCACACAGAAGCATCTGTGGGGGTGACATCGAACTGTGCAGCTATACCTGCTCCTTTCCAGGAAATCAGTTTGTTAAATCACCTTCAGAATGTGACAGCTTTATAGTGGGATTATGATTTTTTTGTTTTGTTTTCATGTCTGCTCAAGAGCTAGAGAATAAGACAGTTTAATCGCACATCATTATGTGGATAGGACCGTGGGAAGCTCAGATTTGCCTCCAGAAGAAGAAGTCAAGACCCAGCTGGTTATGTCTTTAACAAATGCTCATAATTACGCTGTTTGGAGACAGACCCATTCAGCCCCTTCTCGGGGTGTCTGGCTTTCCTGAATTGTGGCTGATGTCACTTTTTCTTCTTTGGGTCTTGTAAGGTGGTTGCCAGGGAAGGGGTAGCACCAGCTTGGGAGAGAGGGAGGTAGAGATAGGAGGAAGGAAGTCTAGGATGCAATCCTTAGTTCTACCACATTTATTTTATTATTTACAGAGATTAGGCAAGCACCAGGATTTACACAGGTGTTACTTCAAGGCAAAGAGGACTTCTTTTGACAGACTGAGGAAGGAGGGCCCCTAGAGGCAGCCTCTGGTGTGTCCAGGCATCTGTTGTCCCCGCTGGGGACTTTTATGGAATCTGGGCTCCACAAAGCCAGAGCTCATCAATGCCCTTTTTTTGAGACTCTGAGGCCACCAGCTGTGGCAGCAGGTCTCAGCTTTGTTGGTGATTAGCTGCCCGGCAGGGAAGGCTCTTCCAGCTCTCTCTTTTCTAGAGTCTTTGGTGGATTGGCACAGTCTAATCTGGCCCCTCACTGAGCAGGACACTGGCAACTCCAAGCAGAAGAAAGAAACCAACTCCCTATCCCCACCTCCCTGCTTTCCATCGCAAAGGACTTCACATTTGTGTTTGCAAAATTCAATTTCTGTAGCCCTTGTCAGCTGCTGCTTTAAGTTGTGTGCCTTGTTTCTGGGTCACTGCCTAGAGGAGGGCAGACTTTGTCCCCTCCTCCCGCAGCTTCTTTCTCTGGGTTATTTTGTATGAGTTTTTTCAGTAACAGAGGCTTAGGTTTGGTGAACTGACATTGCCCCGCTTGGCTGTCTTCTCAGTACCACAGGGGAAGTATGTGGACTCAGCTCCTCCTTTAGCCTGACAAAGAGGCCAGGAATTGAGCAACTTTGGATCCATACTTGGTTAAAAAGCCAGTATGAGTGTCTCAGACCTTCCCTAGCCCGGGCACCTTGACTTCTGTTTGAAGATGGTTTATTCTGTAAGGATTCATCACTTGGCTGGGCAGTGGTGGCTTCATCACTTGAGAGGCAGAGGCAGGTGGATCTCTGAGTTCAAGGCCAGCCTGGTCTACAGAGCAAGTTCCAGGACATACAGGGCTCCACAGAAACCCTGTCTTGACAACCCCCTCCCCCCGCCACCCAAAAGGAGCAGAAACCGTCACTCTCTACATTATGTTCTAGGAACAGAAGTTTGTTTAACTGTTAGTTTACAAGAATCGTTGTCGGGAGGTGTTGGGAGTTCAGGTAGAAGTGAGTGTTGTGTACATATATGTGGGCTCTGTGTGCATATCCATGCACGTAGAGGTCAGAGGTCAGCTTTGTTGCCATTCTTCAGAGCTGTCCATCTTATTTTTAGAGACAGGGTCTCTCACTTGGTGCACATTGTTAGGCTAGGCTGACTGGCCAGCAATATCCAGTGAGCAACCTTTCTCCTCCTCTGGTACGAGGTTACAAGTATACAACAGCATTTCCAGATTTTTTTTTAAATTTGGGTGCTAAATATCAAACTCAGTCCTTGATTTTACAAGATAAGCACTTTACCAATTGAGTTATTTCACAGACCAAGAAAAACATCGATAATATATATATGGCAGCACTAACAAAGATTCCTGGTGTCCTCTCCAACTGGTAGTAGTGACTGGAATGACATCTTTGGGGAGTGATTTATGTACTAACTCCGTTGTCATGCATAGTAAGTTGAAATGGTATATATCCACAAACAAAAATGTACACACATGAACTAGCTTGTTTATTTGCCCTTGATAAAATCTATAGGGATTCTTACTGAAATTGGATGTGCATTTTTGGTAGTCTGAGTTAGAATGTAAAGTGTGGCTTGTATGAAATTCACTTTGTGGGAGCCTTGGAGAATACTTCAAGTAAATAGGTAGCCGCCCACTCTCTTCTGTGGTAGCTGAATGAAGAGATATAGACAGAGGCTAGTGAGGCTGCCCACATGGGATGCCCTAGGATGCTAAAGACCACGGTAGCTTTGAAGGTTCAGATACAACTTCTCAAGTGGCGATGGTAGATATGGGTTGTAGAGCTTGAATTCCAGAGATGTGCTTCTGTGGGGTGCATTCCTGTGTAGCCACATGAAGTAGCTTGCTGAAGCTTTGTATTGACTGTTAGGGAATCACCCCCCCAAAAAATGAAAGAGAAAGCAGTATGTTAATGACATTGAGAACTTGTTTATCGCTATCTTTGAAAGTAGTTGATCAGAGAAATTAAGAGGCTCCAGTCAGCTCCCATTAAACTAGAAGTCTTGGGGCATGTCTGTTTGTATTCTGACAGTGTTCTGCCTGTAGAGTTTGAGTAGCCAGCAAATCATGGTCCTCTCGAGTGCATGGGAATGGAAAGCCTTCGGCAGGAGCATTGAGCAAGGGCTCATCTTCTAGCCAGTGCCCTTGTTATTTTTGCATCGTGTGCTTTCAGCTTTTTGTTCCTCTGGGCCCTGCCCACATCTTCCCTGGAGTAGGCCATCAGTGGACCTTTGCCAGACTGCACTCTGACATTAGTTCCAGCGAGGCAGTGGCCTTCACCTGTTGTGACAATGTCACTGCCTCTCATTTTATGCAGCAGATGGCTTGGAGCACAGTTAGTGCTTCCTGTGGTGGCCATCAGTTCTTGGAAGGGTGGAGCTTTTGTTCTGGAACTCTGCTAACATTAAAAAGAGAAGACAGGGTTGCCAACGCTCCTTAGGGGCAGTGTGCTACTTGCTGCTCTCATTGTGTGTCAAAATAGCCAGTATAAAAGAGGAAGAAAAGTTACAGTGGCTCATCATTCAGACAGTTCAGCCATTTGGGTGGGACATCGTGGAAGTGGGAACATGTGGTCGAGGAGAGGTTCATATCATTGATGAACAAACAGAGAGCAAGTGGCCAGGGAGAATGAACTCCAACCCAAACCCAGGGACCTACTTCCTCCATAAAGAGCTTCTCCAGAGCCAGGTCCGGACCGAGAACTCAGAATATGAGCTTGTGTGGGGTGGGGGTGGGGGTGGAGGTGCATTTTGCTTCATCCTTTTCCATTTCTGGATGTCACTCTCAGCATAGAAGGCAAACAAGTACTTAATTGTCTCCGTCCTAGATGTGGGTCTTTGTTAGAGGCAGCAGCTGTCGCAGGAGCCTTTCTGCCTGCCCATCTGAAACAGGCAGAGTGAAATGGATGTGGGAAAATGGAGGACACGGTGAGAGAATAGGAACTGAACTAAGTCAAGCTCGCGTGCCTAGGGTGATTTTGCCCTGAAAGTTCGTAAAGGGATACATTTGGTCCTTGTCCTGTATCAAGGTCAGCATTGTGCCATTGTAGATTGCGGTCCACCAGTTCCCATGATTCCTCATTTTGACTCTTCCTCCTTAAAAAACACGTTATTGGCTAGACAGAAGCAAAGCTCTTTGAGTAATGCAAACTGCCTGTTGGTTTTGGAGCTCAGGTCAGCTTTTTGCCAGAGAATGAAATCCCCTCCCCACAAGGAAATGAATGGATAGTAGACTAAATGCCAAGCTGTTTCAGATCTCAGAAATGTCTTCCTGGAAAGCATGTTTTTTGTTGTTTTTTTTTAAAAATATATTTCTCAGAAGATAATGCTTAGAGGATGATTGATTTTGGGGGGTATGCTATGTGAATGGAAAAAATAATGAGGACATGCTGCTCTTACGTACGACTGAGGAGGTTTATTGTGGATGCGAGGGAGAGCACAGCCAGAAGCAGGTGGAAAGGTCCAGACTGAACCCGACCATGGTGGGGGGGGGGCGGCAGAGAGGAACTAGAAGCCTAAGAGACCAGGAGCAAGCCAGGAGACCAAGAGACTACATAGCTAAAATGGCGGAGGGTTCTATATGAATCAGAGAAGCTAGGAGGGGAAGGGAAAGGAAGCTGAGGGTGGCGAGGTTCAGGGTAGGGGGTGGGGTGCAAAGTACTGGCTAGGAGCCAGGCCTCTGTCACAGGCATTGGAGGTGATTACTGGTGGCCAGTGTCCTCTAGATCTGTTAAATAGGCACCTCGGCCGTTTGGCCTGAGTTTGAGACTTAACATGATGTTTTCACATAGATAAAATGAAACCACTATAGTTTCTGCCAATACAGGACTGGCTAAATAAAGTATGGCATCCTTGAAACATAGAATATTAGGTAACTGCAAGTATCATCATTCTGTGTATTAACACTGAGAGAGTTTAGCGTGTTTGGGTGGAAAGCATTGTTCCAGAAAAGGATCCTGGGGATTTGTGAATGCTCTCAGGACCAGTTGAATTGTGTGCCTGTCTGAGTATGTCTGTGTGATTTCTCCGAAAAGTGGCTACAAGCTACGTGTGAAACCGTGTTACTTTGGGCACATGAGGCATCCTCAGGGAGAGGGGACATAAAGAGGTTGTTGTGTATTCACACCCATGTGTCATCCTACTTTTGTAGAAAAGGGAATGCATTTTCAGTCTGTTGATGTATATGTGCCGGAAAACCTCCCAGTAAGGATAAGGTTAGTAATGCAGATGACCTGTTCTTATCAGGACAGGCGGTAGTGATGTTTATGCTGGTGGAAGGCTCGTGGGCCTGTCCTGGGAGCTGGCAGGAACAGCAGGTCTCATTGGTAAGGGTCTCTTCTTTGAGTTCATAGAGCACTGGCCGATGGAAGGGAAGAAATGGAAGTTCTTATCACATGGGGCATTGTTAGGCCTTCTTGTTGCGGAGGGGACCGGAGGATGAGGAACAAATGTTCTGTGCTGATGAGAGGGCTCGGTTCATAAGAGCTGCACAGACGTGAAGTCCTCTTACCTTGTTCCCTTGTAGCCCCAGCACTGGGGTGGAGGGGTGTGCGTGCGGTGTGGACACAGGAGAATCACTAGAGCTTGCTAGTTTAGCTGAAAACTGAGAAGCTTCAAGTTCAGTGAGATGTCCTGCTCAGAGGGATATGGAGGAGCATGACAGAGCGGGGCACCTGATGTCATCATCTGAGCTTTGCACAGGTGCACATACACTGCCATGTATTCCTGGCTCCCATGCACTCCTGACCCCCCC
>LOJH01008825.1:29447-44591 GCA_001685095.1 Ellobius talpinus
GAGAGAGAGAGAGAGAGAGAGAGAGAGAGAGAGAGAGAGAGAGAGATCTTGAACCCAGGGCCTTGGGCTTGTTAGACAAGTAGTGAATTACGTGCCCAGCCCTGTGCTTTGTTCTGTGACTTAAAGTCACACTTGGATTTCCTTGAAGAGCAACAGTTCTTGGAGCCTGCCACAGGTTGAGGTAGCATAGCACAGAAGGCAGTTGTCTGTTTATTGAATCTTAATTTTATTGTTTTTTCCCACGGGAACACTATTTCTATTTAAAGATGCTGTTGATGATATAACGTCTAGTGTCAGTTTAAGAAGCACTACTGTTTTAAATGCACAATATTTTTAATAAGTGTCAGAGGGCTGACTGAGTGTGGGTGTGTGTTGGCAGGGGTGGAGAGAGGCTGGCATTTAGATACTTTTAGGTGCATTGGACGCTAGCTAGAGTGAGTGTGTGAGCTGAATGGGATATGCTTGTTCTTTCCTGTGTATGTGTGTACCAGGCATGCATGAGTGGGTGCCTGTGAGCTTCTGTACATGGAAGCAAAGGGTCAGCCTAAAGTATCGGTATCATTCCTTGGTCACCCTATACCTTATTTTTGAAACATTTCTTTCTCCCTGGCTTGAGGCTTGTGTATTAGGCTAGGCCTGTGGGGACAGGGACTTGCCTGCCTGTCACTTGGTGGTGCTAGGCTTGCAAGTGCAGGTCTCCGTGGCTTTTTGACATGGCTTCTGTGGATTGAGTTTGGATTCCCAATTCCTTTTCATGCATGATTAGGGGCCTGGTTGATCTCCCAGCTTTCTCCACTTGGAACCGTCTTGGGACCTGAAAGCACCGAACTCTGTGAGGACCAAACATTTTTTCCAGATGGTGAAGAGGGGGGCGGAATCTTGCTGCTTGTGGGGGTGGTGTGTGGGAAGTATTGGTTTTTTTGGGGGTGGGGTCAGGACACAGCTGCCTCCAAACCTGGTACTTGGTCATGTGAGACAGCATCATGAAGGGGACGGCCACCCGCAGGATCTCTCACCCTTCCCCTCCAGTAAGTAGGTGGGAAAACCTAGGAAGATGTCTCTGGAGAATTTTACGCTGCGAAGTTTGTATCCAACCCCACTCCTATCCTTGTTCCCCTCCCTCCGGATCCACCCTACCTCCTTTGTGACTTCCTGTCCTCTTAAAAAAATTAGCAAAACCAAAAAGCGAACCACTGAGACTAATTGGAGCTGCCGGTACACTCATGGGTTTGGGATAGCCTGGTTGACTTGTCAGAGACCACACCCTTAAAACTTATTCCCAGTTACCTAAGCCATCAGCTGTCAGTAGCCCTTCACTCAGGGTGGGGGCCCATAGGCCCCTTTTTCTTCACTGCTGGACCATTGACTGGTCTTGTCCAGGCTGTCACAGCCACTATGAGTGCTTGGGCGCATCAATTCTGGCCTCTCCAGAAGAATCTGGGTTTGCTGGTCCTCCCTGATTGCTTGCTTTTAACAACACCCCCCCATTGCCCTCCACCCCCATTTTCGGGTGGTCCTGAGTCTGGATGGTGTATGCATATGCTGTCCCATTTGTGGTTGAACACTCCATTGACACTCAGTGTATCGTCACTAGTTGTGGGGGATGCAAACTTTTTCGTCCATGTAAAGTGGCCGTGGTCCAGTGTCTGGTTCCTGGAGGATGGACAGCTAGGATTCCTCCTTCTGTAGGCTTTTCAGGTGACACTTTCTCTGCCAGAACTACTCAGTTTTGCCCTTAAAGAGTCCTAGGACACTGTGTAAATGCCTCAGTGTGGCTGCGCACTAATGAAACTATCCACATAAATACACACAGTGGGTTTGGTGCCTTGGGTTAGTGGCTGTGAACAGTTGTGTTCCTTTGACCCTGACTAACAAGTGAGATTTGACCTGTGGGCTGATTTGTGCCTCTCAGAGCCTTGAACTGCAGATCTCCATTTGGCTCAGTTTACCATTTTAAACATGGATGCTGAGGAAATTTAAAATCATCAGTTCCTTTGAAACAATACTAAATCCATAGCATGTTCACATAAAAGACATGTATTTATGAGAAATATTTCTCAAAACCGAGAAGTCTTAATCAGAAGCATGCCTATGCTTTCCATTTTTACCAATCTCTCTTACATCCAGTTCAGCAGACAGACAGCTTTTACACTCAGCCTGTGCTGGTGTTAAAAGTCCTTCAGTCAGGGATAGGTGGTGGTGGGTGCTTGCCTTTAATCCCAGTACACACGAGGCAGAGGCAGGTACATCTCTGAGTTCAAGGCCAGCCTAGTCGACAAGAGTGAGTTTCAGGACAGGCTCTGAACCTGTACCTCCTGTTCCTTTGAAACAGTCTGGACAACAGACACCTGAGGCTTCTGTAGGGACCACACTGTGATAATCTCCATTCTCCAGATGCCATAATGGGAATTCCTTCACCTGGCAGATGCCGTCCATGGGCACCTCCGTTTTCCTCGTCCCGCTGTCATGGCTTTCTGAGCATGGTGGTGTCTAGCCCACATCCCTGCAGAGGGCACTTTGGCTGTGCTAGGAACCAGGACCCAGGCTCGCTGTATTTTCCAAGACGGTTGTCACCTTAGCAGAAATGGCTCTGGCGGCAGCCCAATAGGCGTTTTCGTGTCGTGGAGAAACAAAGGGAGGAGAAAGCCTGGACTCTTTTGTGTAAAGGGGGAAGAAAAGGAGGCTGCTGTGTAGGAGGGCGCTGGAGAGGACAAAGTCACCTTTGCATCCAACTGGAGAGGCTGACGCTCTCCCAGGAAACTGAGTTAAGTACAAAAGGAGGCAGCACCTCAGAGGGACGTGGGATTTAAAAGAGCCAGTGTATCATAGTGGACTTTTAAGGACCTGTGGAGTCCAGGGTCAAAGAGACTTCAAGGTCTGGAGTTTTGGGGGTGAGACGGGCACATGTCTAGCTTCTTTCACACTTCATCCTTACTCAGTGAGGAGGGGTTTTCCACGCTTGCCCTCCCTCTGCCCTCTCGGACTTGGTACACTGACTTACACTCCCATGAGTTGACTTTCTAAACTGAGGCTGTGCTGGGAGAGCCTGCAGCAACCCTGTGCGTGCGTTTTCTTAGAGAGAAAAAACAGAATTATTTTTACCTGAATCTGTTTAGTTCTTAGGTACTTGCAAGTACACAAATGGAGGGCCGACTTGTCCATCAGTTGAACATGTTCAACTATGAGATCTACCTAGACCTGAGTAGGTAGAAGTCATCCAGCCCAGTGCTGAGAGCGTGGACCTAATTGCCTTTCTTTATATTTACCTTAACTTTAAAGGAAATTTATAACTAAATTGGGCTCAATGAATCCTCTGGTTGCTTCCTTTTATTACCCTTTATAACATATTTCTGTTTAATTTACTTCTTAGAGCCGTGATCCTTCAGTGGATTTGGAAGACGTTGAAGTGAACTTGAGCATCTTTGGAAGCTCGCCTCGGGATGTGTAGGCTGATGTGTAGGATGTTCTAGAATGTTCACATTCTGAGTTTTATCTTCAGAATTCAGGAGACATTCCTTGTGTTTCTTGTGGGTTTTTTTCCATCAAGTTCAGCTGTGTCATTTCCGTTCCGTGTGCGCACTCCCCTTCCCCGCTTGTGACATCTGTTAATTTTATATTCCACAGGAAATATATGTGAACCCTCCTAACCACTTTGATGAGAAACAAATGCTCATCCCTATCATTAACGCTACAGCTGCAGGCTTCGCCGCCACACAGAGCAAACTGCCCAGCCTTGTATGGAACCTCAGCAGTTAGCAAAGAAGTGGTAGCCAGCATTTGAGCCAGACTCCAGGGTTTCTGGAAACACCGGCCGTAGGAGATGTAGTCGCGGTCATCGACCATTCCCTCATCACTTGCCCCCGTGTTCTGTTTACGGCTAGCCACAGATTTCTTCTTGTGCGTTCCCTAGCATTCTACCATCACGCCATATGGGCCTTTTCTCTGGTGATTAATCAGGCTGCATGCTGGGTTCTCCAAGTCCCTGGGGACTGTGTTTCCTCGTGGCTTTGTCAGAACATGCAAAACGGCAGTGTGATGCTTCCCACGTTTGCTTCCACTGCTGACAAGGCATCTGAAGACCCAGACTCACAGTGGATGGAAGAGAGGCTGATGCACAGTCTCATTTTCCAGTTCTCTGTGAGGCTGCGTTTGAGGAGAGCCGGATCGCATTGCTCGATTGCTCGATTGCTCTTAGGCCTCTAATTTTGTGTTATACTGATAATAATAGTAATGATGCTGTTTTGCTTTCACCCCCCCATTTTTGGCTCAAAGCGGGGGGCAGTAAGCAAAACCCATATTCTTTGGTCAGTTCATACCTCTTACAATGAAAAGGAGTTGAGCGCTGTTTTCAATACTTGCTATCACTGTAATGATGAGGGAAATAACAGCAGCCCATGTGCTTTCAGAAGCCAAAGCACAGCAAACAGTTCCAAATCTAATTGGCTGTTTACTCACCATTTATGAACCAGGGCAGTGTCTGTCCTGCAGAATGGAATGAGCACTCCCATTGGGCCCGTGGCCCAACAGTAGGCTTTCTAAGGCAAGAACAAGAAAACACAACAGTTTCCGAAAGCCGTGTGTTGCTTCCCAGGTTCCTTTGGGCCGTTTGCTTTCAGTAAGGATTCAAGCAAGCAGGACTCTCTCATTTCTCAGGCACACCGGGTCAATTAGACCTCAGAATTTTCGATCCAAAATTCTCCCTCTGTGGTTCCATCTTTGAGTGCCATTTAACGTGATTTAAGTAACTTTTTTTGTTTTGTTTTAATGGGAGGCAAAGGCAGATAGATCTGTGTGAGTTCCAGGCCTACCTGTTCTACAGAGCAAGTTCCATAACAGCAAGGAAAAACAAAACCATACTCGCCTTCCATTCTATTCTGACCCTGCGTGTGCATGTATGTAAAGTACACAGATCTGCAGTCTGCGGCTAGATACCTTTGTACAGGTGTATTACTGTCACCTGAGTGACAGTCATCTACAATATTCCCAGCATTGTAGCTGTGTGGCTCACTGTCCCCACATAATCCATCAGGAGACCACTGACCATACATGATTTTACCCACAGAACATCAGTGTAAATAGAGCTGTACTGTATTTTCACAGCGTCTAGAGGCCCCTGCAAACCCTACTGCTGGCAGAGAAACTTAACTGTAAGAGGCGAGAAGGAAATTCAGTTCGTCATGACTTAGCTGGGCTGGTTCAAACTTCTGATGTCTGACCCCAAGCAGTTTATTTTTGACGTATTTAAAAACATGGGAAAACGGTTCCTTGTGACAGTTACCACCACAAAATTTAAAGCCTGACGATATTGAAATAGCTTTACAAAGCACCCGTGACCTCTTTTATAAGAGTGGGTTCTATTGACTGCAACACCATGCTCAGGATGAGGACCTGGGAAGAAAGGCTTTGTAATCAGTATGATACCGAATTCCTTCGCGAAAGTCATGGGACCTCTTTCATAAGGATGGGGTCTGTAGACTGGGAAACCGTGCTCAGGAGTCTGGGGAATTCAGATGAAGCCTGTCTCTACAGGGTAGCAAAGATTACCAGGCTATAAACAACATCTCTCCTAGGCTTCTAGATGGAACATACATCCCTTCCGTTGAGGAGAAAACTTACATGTCTGCCATTTGTGGTTTTTGTCGTACTGTCTATGGGGGGGGGTTCGTCGTGTGTCCTTCTACAGGTGTCCTGTGTCTTCTGCTCATTCAGTGTCTGTACAAATCACTCCGCATGATGTGGGTTACTTGAATGTACAGTGTTCTACCCATTTGCTTATTGCTAAGCCCTTGAGTCCTCGATCCGGGCTTCAAGGTTTGGAGTGTAAAGAACATTCTGGCAGTGCCTGTGGGAGCCTGTTTATAGCAGTGTTTATTATCGGTTCATGGCTTGCCCTTGAACCTGGACTCTGTTTGCCAGAACTCTGACTGCTGTTATTGTTGGTGGTGACAGAGTCTCGTTTTCCTCCTGTGGGATGACTTTGTGACTTTATGTGAAAGTTTGGTGAGCTGGCCCTTTCAGGTGTTTCCTAGCAACCAGTCCTGCCCCAGTCATGGCCGGCCATTATACTCTTAGGAAGATCAATCCTGGAGAATAGGAAACTCCTCAGTATTGCTTAGAGCTCACAAGCTTTGGAAAGAAGTTCTGGATATAGCAATGTGAGATTCTGCAAGACTGACGAGGAGAGAGATCTGTGCTCACCTTTGCCAGATTGTATTCTGAATTTGGCTGGCATGATTTAACAGCCTTGCTGTTAAATGGCTTCATGAGTTGGAGGTCAGAAGTAGAATTGGTAGTTCGGAAGCCAGAAGTACAATTTCTAAAACACCGCACAGCTTTGGGGGAGGTGGCGCCATCCCTTTCTCTTCTCCTTTTGTGTTTTCTCTTCTCCTTTTGTGTTTGCTGCGAGTCTTCTGCAGCCGCTACCTTCACCTGTCCATTTGGGTGGGAGTGGAGTTGAATCAATTCCCTCCCTCGATTAGCTGAGGGATACTCTCTCACTTGAGAAATATTTGTACTAAATATAGTTTTTATAGGTTTCTGTGAGCGTATTCATGCATGTTGGCTTAGATTCTTTGATCATATAGGATATGTGCAATTCTATTATTAAACAAGAGCTCTTCTCTGTCCTTCAAAGGAAAAGCCTTTTCTTGCATTGGGTTGTGGGTTTCTGATAGGTGGCCTTCTTGTCATGGAAGAGAGCTGGGTCTTTGTGAAGTGAAGTGCTCAGAGCTGAGGTGCTTGACGAGGTACTCGCTGGTATGACTGTGTGATCTGTGTTCAGGTCACATACGTGGTTCCTGTTTCACCGTGTGGCCATTCAGATCAGATACGCAGCACACCTGGTTCCTCTTTAAGCCACAGCCACCTTGAGGCGGCCTCGCGTTGCAAGTGTGAAGTTAATGAGACGTAGTCTAGCCTGTCTTAGCTTTACCTTCCTTGAACATACTGTGTGGGGCTTCGATTGGGTTTGGTGACCAGTGGAGAGGAGAAGCCAAAATAGGCTCCCTGGGAGGCCAGGTAATTTAGTGGGGAAAAGCTTGGGGTTTGAAGGTAGAGCAGACTGGGTTTGTATCTCAAGTCTGTGTGGCTAGTTTTAAAAACCTCTCTCCTTCAGTCTGTCCATCTGTGAGAAAAGTGTCTTAAGTGTTGTCTAGGACAGAGTGCTTTGACCTTGTTATTGTTTGAGTCTCTGTTTCAGATTATTGTTGTAGGGGGCAGTGTTGGCCATGGCTTCTATCCAGTAGATTCCTGCAGTGTGACATAGAGAGCTGTCTCCAGCCATTGTCAGAATTCCTCACTGGGCTCTCTGGCCCTTTGGTCTCATTTTAGATTACTTAATAAACATATGATAAAGTTATTGGTCAAATAGCCTTTTACCTTTAAGGAAAAAGTTCTTTGGAGGTAAGCCAGCATTCTCCCTGATTGCTTCTGAGAAACAGAAAGCCCATAACACACAGGGAGCAATGTCTGTCTGTCTGTGTGTCCCCGTTTTCTGTTTTGTCCTGTCAATGTATGTCCTCTCCTTAGTGAGGTAGGATGGATACGCACCACTGCTCAGTGAATGATCACTTCTGCCTTGCCGGCTGTTCTGAACACTGCAAACAACAATCCCATCCCCGATATTCCCCCAACATGCTAGCAGTTCATCTTCCCGGGATTGTGCGCATACCCTCTTATTTCCGGGGTCCATTTTCACAGCAGAGGTCTTAAAGGATGTTCAAGCCAGGCAGCCCTGCCAAGAGTGTGAGTAGGAGCTTGCTGGAGGCGTGGGCACAGGTGTCAGGCAATGGCGAGCTCACTTGATGCGGTGAAGGCACGGAAGGGTGTTGGGTGGTTGAGCCCTGGGTACGGGTTTATCGCTTATTCGTGGTTGCACACTAAGACTTACGGAGTGGTGTTTGGCGCACCTGAGGCGTGAAGTGAAGTCGGTGAAGATGCTGGGATGGGCGTGAAGAAGAGATAGAAGTAACACTTCCAAAAAGGCAGATGAAGGTGGGGAGCCAGAGTGTAACATCTGTCTGGGCTTTGATTATTTTGAAGATGGGCTGGTGGACCGCTGCTACCTTTCTTTTCTGCTTGTCAGTGATACTATTTTCTTACTGTTTTGGGCTTTGGATTTCATGGGAAAGTTAAAGAAAAACTGAATGGCTCCATGGCTACTGTGTGAAGTAGCTTGCTTTTGAATTTGTCCAGTAAGAGTGTTTGTTTGTTTAGAGACAAGGTTTCATATCTCCCAAGCTGGCCTCCAACTTGCTCTGTACTTAAGATTGATCTTGAACTTGTGACTCTCATTCTTTTCCACTTCTATTGCTGGGTTTGTCCAAGGACTGCTGTGCCAGCTTCAGTAAGATAAAAGATGTCACTGTTATTATTTAAAGGTTATTTTTTGTCACTCAAATAAAAGTAGATGGCTCAAATCATAATTGTACAATAAAGGAGGGCCCTTTTTAAAGAAAGACTCACTTTCTGTTGCATCTCTAGTGGCCCCTGTGGCCTTCCTCACACAGTCCCCCAGCCCCCTTTCCTCTGAACCTGATAGAGGCGAATCAATTGAATTGCTGGTATTTTTGCTTATTGGCTTGGGTAGTGACTCTGGGCTGAGCAGGAGCCATTTGGTACCCCTCATATTTGAGAAACCCTCGACGATGCCATTGTTTCTCCTCCAGTCCCCTTTCCATCCTGTGCCTCTGAACACTTTCCCCCAGAAATTGGGCGCAACAATGGCCAAGTTCATCCCCATTTCTCACCTCTTCTTCTAGCAAGTTCCTTTTTCGTTACAGTGATATCTCTGCCCTCCCCCCAAGTCCAGGGGAGAAGCCTGCAGATTGAAGGGGACTCCTGCCATCATAGACAAGACGTAGCACGTATCAGTTGACACTCTGACGTGCCTAGGGCGCTCAGAATTAGAGCACTCCACTTTAGAATCGGGGCTGTTTTAACAGAAATCTTAAAAAAAAAAATCCCTTCGAGAATGTAAGATGGAGCTGGGAGTTGTCTCATTGTTGATGTGCCCGGTCTGAGCTGTGTCTTCAGCTTAAATCAAGGCTCTGACCTATTTTCTCACTAGTCACTGGAAAATATATAAAGACACAGAAGCTATCATATTGTTTGACAAGGGAGCGCCTCAGTACTGGCTTTGGAGAATATGTACCAAAACTACATTGCTTCAGTTTCTCAGTTTCTCTCTGTGAATTTTCTTACCATGATTAATATATTTTAGAAAATTAATATTAAGATTTTATTTATTTAAATTAACGAAGCAACAAATTAACAGTGTTTGAACATGTCTCCAAATAACCCCCTTCCTGATGGTAAGACTGTCTCAGAAGTCAGGGAATCTTGTGCGTCTAGAGTGTGTTTATCTTCCGAGGGAAAGCTCATTTCCAGGTTACCGGAATGTATTCCTATTGTTGGCACACTTCTCGGTCTTTGGGTCTCTTTGAAGTCTTTGTAACCATTCCTCATCTGGTGGTCTCAGATTGTTACTCTACAGCCTTCTGAACATAGTATTCTATGCATTCGGGTATCCTGGAAATGAGCTTTCCCTTGGAAGAGTTCAAACACTGTTAATTTGTTGCGGAAGGGATTGCAGCATATCTGTGCTTGGTGGCAGGCAGGAGGGGTGGGGGTGGAGATGGGAGACAGAGTTCCCTCTTCTCTGTAGAGCTTTGGCCAGTCAATCTACCAAGCACAGATATGCTGCAAAGTCTGGGTTTTTACATGAGTGCTTGAGATTTGAACTCAAGTCCTCATACTTGGACAGCATCTCCCCTGCCCAGTGGTCTTTACATTTTTAAGTGGTTGCATATTTATTGGTTCCTTAAACAATCACATACCCCGCTTTTGCTTCTTGACCTGCGAAACCGAGGCTGGTTCGCAATCCCTTCTGCATTTGCTGCCTCTTTATCACCTAAGGCTGAAAAGCGGTCTTTGCCACCTACAGGGCTAGTTAGCCAGGCCTGAGTCTCCCAGAGGTAAGCATGGGTCAGGTCAGCAAGCCCAAAGGTAATCCAGACTGCCAGCCCTTCTGAGATTTGTAGTGGTGTCTCGTTTCTGCCAGGTCCTCAGGTTTTGCTGATGGTGCTATCTAGGGGAACTCACAACCTAAGTCAGTGGGATGAGCTGGGATTAGGGAATTCCCAAGGAGCCTAGGGCACCTCATTTCAGGTGTTGGTGAAGGGAGAGTGGCCCCTGCATGTTGGGTTATAGAGTGCCCCAACTAAGCATAGCCAGGGAAGTTTGAATGTTAAGATCATGATGCCATGTAAATGGGGTAGCTGGCACCGAAGTACTATAGCGTTGTCTTCTTATACTGTTGATAGACAGGTGGCCGAATAGGTGCTTAAGCCTCTCTCTTACTTAAATGGTAATCCCTAGTGTTAATTAATGATGATTACCATGTGCTGAAACCTGTACTGAAATGATGAATCAGTAGGGCACGTGGTGACAGTGCCAGGTTGAATTGTAGGATCACCGTTGTGAAAGTGAAGTGAGCCTACCAAGGTGGAAGTTCTGTGATTAGGATGTGAACCCAGGTCATTCAGATCCTTGTACCTAAGAGAACTTTCCTTTGACTTGGTCCTCCATCCCATGCACCAGGTGCTTAGGTTAAGTGAATTCTGTCTGTCTATAAAATTAGAGAAGTTTTACTTTGGGGGAAAATGGCCATTACATATAGTGTTATTGATGCCTTTATTTTCATGGAAACAGCTTTTACTTCCGGCTCGACTGTCATCGATAGTTTGTTGTGATTTGAGTTATGTTATGAGTTTACATGGAGGGACCCCAAACTCACATTGAACACATGCACATGTTTCGTCACAGCTGCTTGTGAGATTATTTTCTGGCAGAGAAAACACTAGAGAATGACTTGGTCCCTAAACATCCATACCTCTTCCTTGCCTAGCCAAAGTAATATCTTGGTTTCTTCCATATTTATGTATGCAGAACGACCAAAAGTTTGTGGAATCACTGGGTACAGGGGTAGCCTGTGGTCTTAGAGTAGGTGCTGTATTGACAGTTGAGTAAGCGTGTTGTGTGAACTCAAACTTACTGGATATTGGGGACTGGCCAGTGGGTTGTTGGTAGTGCATGAATATATCTTGGTTGAATGTCTGTGTATGAATATATGTTGGTTGAATGCATGTGTATGAATGTATGTTGGTTGGATATATGTTGGTTGAATGTATGTGTATGAATGTACATTGGTTGTTGGTAGTCTTTGAATTTCTTTTTTTCTAAATTAGGAAATAGTCTTGCTGTGTAGCTCAGGCTGCCCTTGACCTCGCAGACATTCTTCTTCAGCTTCACGGATGCTGACCTTGTAGGTGCACACTATCCCGCTGACTCCAGCATCTGGGATTCTCACTGGCAACACTCACCCTTCTCCACTTTCTTCAGCCAGTTTTTTTTTCTCGTTCTCTTTTGATTTCACAGTGTAGTGGTTTGATTTAGAAATGCCCTCCATGGGCTCAGGTATTTGAACATCTGCTTCCCAGCTAGTGACACAGGGGACGGGTGCCATCTTGCTGAAGGACAGATGTCACTGTGGGTGGAGTTCATCACCTCACCCTTCTTCTGGTTTGCTCTTTCTGCTTTGTACACATGGTTGAACACGTGGTCCCTCCTCCTGCTGTCGTGTCTGCTGCCTGCTGCTCTGCCTCCCTGCCTTGATGGACTCTTATGCTTCTGGGACTTTGAGCCAAAACACATTCCTCATTGTGTATGTTGCCTTGTCTGCCTGTTGTCAGGGCAGAAGAAAAGGAAGGAATGTGTCCAGGCCTTTTGCCTTCCTAGAATGCATGTCTTTGAGGACCAGTTTATGTTCTTATCAGACTTAGGGCAGATCCTTAGGACCACAAGTTGGTTTTCAGGCCCTGGTTGTGACTAATATCTTGCTGATAGGGAAGAAAGACAGTGAAAATGACCCCATGGGGCCTGCCTGGGCTTAGGTCATTCTTTCTGTTACCTTCTTAAATTTTAATATATGATTTTTTTAAAAGTGGTAGTAGCTGGAGCCAGTGGAGACTCAATTCAACAGTGCTGTTCCCGTCATCCCTGTGTGCTGTAGACAGTGTGTTCCAGTTCTTGGTTCATCAAGGGTGGTCACCTTGTCTATTACCCGGCAATGAGGCATCCATAGCTCTACTAAATGGCCCGCGACAGTTATGTGCCTGTTACCACTTGTTATTAGACATTGTGCTAATTGCATGGGTGATTTAAATGTTAAAAAGGCATTAAAGCATTTGTTGTAATAATGAACAAAGGAATCGGTAGGTTACAAATGAATGATAATGCCGTATTTTTAAAAGAGGGTATTGCCTCTCTTTGTCATGTGTTATAGTTATGAAACATTAATATCCAAATGGGAGATTTGAACTCTGAATGATCTCTAAGATCATTGCGGGGAAGTCCTCTCTGGTTTTTGGTGTATGCACTTGGTAGCTATTACCGGGCTTTGTGAGGTGTCAGTTCTGCCCATTTGTGCCCTCCTTAGGGAGAAGCCATAGCCGACCACCTTTTGTCCTGCTCAGTAGTGTGAGCCGAACTTGGGGAGTGGGCTAGAGACTTCTTGTCTCCTCTTAGTTTTCATTCATAGACATACCTGGTGTTTAGTTTGTTTTTCTGGTAAACAGAGACTTGTGAACTGGAGACCAGCTTTTAGATCTTTTGCTCTCTTTGATGTACATTCTGTCTGGTGGTCTGTCTGGTCAGTGTGTCCAGAGGTTTCCTTAAAGGGAGAGAGGCATGCCTTTTGTCTCATTTTTAATCCTGCGTGCTGGAATGTGGACCTGGGACTGGATCTTCAGTTCATGAGGTTAGTGCTGTGTTTCAGAGACACCAGATGAAGGCAGTGGGCAGCTCTGCACGTCTTGTTGTGATGATTACAGCTTCCTGAAAGGCCTCTGACTGTAAGGGCGAGAGCCTGAAATTCCAGCCAGACACTGCTTTCCAATTTGGGCACCTGAAGAAAGGCTGGTGTGTCTCTTCCGAGGAGACTCATGTGCTTGCTAACCATCTGTACACCAGAGGGACTTCTATCGCCTGAGGCCTACCCTTTGCCACACAATCTCGATACTGTTTTGTGTTCCAGCGTCACTGACTACCTGCTCTAAGCTGTGTGAAGGAACACATATTTAGATGAAGCCTCTTTGCTCTGGTGTATTTGCTCTAGCGTTGGAATGGGTCACTATTCCTTATCTTTGCAAGGTTGGTTTGGGTTCACATGTTTGCAAACAGTAGGCAGTGAGTGTGTCGAGTTGAAGCTAGCTGAACTTTGGAGAAGGTTATCAAGAGTTTACGAAACATAGGGTAGAGGAAAGAGTTCATGGGTGTTGGAAACACCAGAAATTGTATAGGCTCTGAAGAGTGCCATTATGTTCAAACGGGTTAGGTCTGCTCAGAGCTGTGACTCTCAACACAGGGCAGTGATTCTCAGGAGGACATCTGTTCCTTTGAGACCTCACTTAGACTCAGCAGTGTTACCAGGCCATTGGATCAGGCCTTGGTCCTTCAATTTGCTCACCTTGAAGTCGGGCCTTGGCCCTTGACCCCTAGTTTCTGTGGGTGACCGGCAGCGCTCAGAGCTGACCTTTGTGGAGAGTAGAGAACATTTTCCCAAGGATCAAAACTACAGATTGGGTGGGGAATAGATTCCACACAATCAAAAGGAGAAAAAGGGAGAGAAACAAGTTTGTAATGATATCATGTGCTCACATCACTGCGAGGATGGATTCCAGCGTATACTAGTTCCCTCCAAGAGACCTCCCCCACCCCCACCCCCATTTCTTCTTGGTAATTTTCTACCATTAAGACACTAGGGGGAACTCTCTGTTAGTCCCCAGATGGATTGGCAGATTCTTACCAATGATCAGCTCTGTATAGTATTCTGAACAAGATGTAATGTCACAGTGGATGGAGAGGGGCTCTCTGGGCCTGTGTGGCATCCACAGTGCTGGGTGGGTTCCAGAATCACCTGGTAGCTGCACAAGCCACTCCCTTCTCTTCCATCACTCCTTACACATGGTTAGTTCCTCTTCCAGTGTTGTGGCTCATGGGTCAACTTTGAGGCTCTAACTTCTTGAAACTCAAAGAAGTCTCTGTCTTCCTCCAGAGGGCTCTGTTTCCTGCATTATCGGGGTGTTTCTTTGCAAACAATATAGTTGTGGAACCCCAGTGTCTTTGCACAGCAGTGAATTTGTGTGTGTATATCAAGGACAGCTGTCAGTTGAGAGATCGATTTCTCATACAAAGGGAAGGAATAGGTTATGTACCCTCTTCCAAATGGTCTGTTTCATAAGTGCTTTGCAGTCTACTTATTCTGGTACTAAGTTCATGGATATTACATAAGCCACCTGGGACTCTGTCTCATGAAGAAAATAGTATGTTTCTGTACTCTGCTTAATGTGTGCACAGGAACTGTGCTGGTGTGCAGAATGCCCTCTGGCCCCAGCATCTGAAATAAACCTAGACTTTGTCTCATACAAATTCCTAGTTTTTTTGTTTTATTGTTTTTTTAATAAGCCTCCCGCAACATCAGCTCTATAAACCATTTGGATGACTGACTTCTTTGTTTTGAGTTATTTGAGCTTTAACTAAAAAGCATGTTGATGATGCTACTCTTTTTTCTTTTTTCTTTCTTTCTTTTTTTTNAAAAAAAAAAACAACTTACACCAGGCAGACAGACTTCAAACTTAGAGCTGTGTTCTAGCCTCAGCTTCCAGAGTGGCTGCAGTAGAAGACATAAATTACATGCATTGCCAGTGCTAGTTTCTTACTTTCTGAATGCATTTCTTCCACATGTGCGTGTAGGTGTAGAGGGTTATATATGTTAGTGTTTGTGCTCATCTTGGAGGGTGCGTGTGGAAGCCTGAGGTTGACATTGAGAGTCTCATGTTCACTCTCCTTGGTGCCTTGAGGCAGGGTCTCTTGGTGAATTCAACTCACTGACCTGGCTGACTTCTCTTGCTAGCTAGCTTGCTCTGTTAGTCACCTTCCGACTGTTGGAATTAAGAACTGGCCCTTACTGGGTTCTGAGAATCTGGTCCTCACACCCGCATGGCAGACTCTTTAACTACTGAACCATCTCCTCAGCCCCACAGATTCTTCTCAACGTCTGGTGGGTGGCCCTTTTGTTAAACCTAC